>JBBMEG010080434.1:0-11563 GCA_037832605.1 Cyclanthera cordifolia | reverse complement strand
AGTTCAATAAAAATAAATTTTATATTTGATTCAAGATTGGTGAGTTTAAAGAGGCATGGACGAAGTCATGTTAAGAAATTATCCCATTTTTAACATTGGAAAAGTGAGAAATCATTCAATTGCTCTTGAATGGATGTCTACGTTTTCTAATATTGAATTCCATAAAATAAATAAATAAACAAAAGAAAAACGAAAATGGAAGGAAACCCATATAAATTTATGTTCATCACAAACACCTTGAGTTTTTTCCAGCACAAGAAGGTCAAAAAAAAAAATGAATACAAGAATTAATAGTCAATCCAGAGCGATTCTATACATAAAAATCGTTTGATGGATTAAGTAGAAAAGAAAATAAAAGGAACAAGTATCGACACATTCACACTGGCACAAAGGGAGCCCTTGGGACAGGCCCATAATAAAATGGAGCGGCTGGGTGCTGCCACTTCGTAAAGGTCACCCCTTTGGCATTGGCGCCTCTCTGCCTTCCTCCCTCCCTCCCCTTACTCTCCGCCATCAACAACCCCTCATCTGCCCCTGAATTTCCACAAGAGGAAGGTGATACAATAGGCGACAACAACGGTATCTCCGCGTTCCAATTCAATAACGGCCGCTTTATATCTAGTGATGCCGGTGCCAGACTTTGCAACCGTGTCCGTGCTTGGCCCTGCAAACCCATAGCTGCGGCATCGGCCATACCACTTCTCTCTGCATCACCCATTTCAACACACAATTTGCTTGTCTTTTTCTTGAAGTCAGAGAAGATATAGAACTGAGGGATTTCAAAGTTAGGTTTAGGGTTAGTGGTCAAATGTTGATTTGGGCATATCCTTGTCTGCCTCCTTTATAAATCCTCAACCCACTCTTTGAAATGCCTAAAAAAGTCTTCGCCACCTGGAGATATTTTTTAAATTGAAATTGGTTATACGGTCAATTCTGAAATTTTCAAACGTTAACTAATCGTGTACACGTGTATGGCTCTGGTTGATCGTTGTGAGCCATGGTCGGCCAATAGCTGTCTCATCTAAAACTCAAGGAAATTGTTTGCGTCAACTTAGGGGTGTTTGACTTCAGGGTAAAGGTTTCGCGTGATGGGATGGTATGGTAAAGATTTTAAAAAATCGTATAAAATATAGTAAATGGATGTTTCAGGTATAAAAGACGGTATATTGGATGTTAATGTATGGTTACAGATATAATCGAGGGTATACTAAAAATCTGTGTTTGAGGTGCAGATATAACAAATAGTGTACTGAAATCAGTCTTTTTTGTTGCGGGTATAACAATTGTATTAAAAGTCAAATTTTACATGGATATATAATATAAATTGGGATAACAGTATATTATACAATTTTGTTTTACTTAAAAGACTTGTATATCACCTCTATAGTAAATATGAAATTAAATATAATCATAATTGATTCGCTAATATATATTTTCTTTTGAATGATCTGACTCAATAATTTAATAATAATATATATATATAGTTCTAAATATTAAGAAAAAGAAATTAATATGTAATATATGTTGTTCATCACCAACATAAACTTAGTTTAGAAAATAACATATTTATGAAATGTGTATTTGATTCGTGATATTTTTTATATGTCTCACTTTAGTCATGAGCTTATTTAAGAGTGTATTGACACG
Source organism: Cyclanthera cordifolia (assembly GCA_037832605.1). NCBI lineage: Eukaryota > Viridiplantae > Streptophyta > Magnoliopsida > Cucurbitales > Cucurbitaceae > Cyclanthera > Cyclanthera cordifolia. The sequence continues at coordinate 9,916 of JBBMEG010080434.1, read as the reverse complement.
AGATGACCGTTCAAAAATTGAGTAGATGTGTGAAGCTTTTATAATTTTTTTTAAAATTTACCGAATGTTAAATTTGTTCATTAAAATTAATTTTTATGAAAAGTTATAAGTTAATTTCAATCCTAACTGACTCAATATTACTAATAATTTAATAAAAATGACAAAAATATGAACATCTTTTTAAAAAATTTAGAGAAAATGTGAGTACAGTTTTTTTTTAAAATTGTATCAAATTAACGATTCTTATAAAATAACAACAAATGTATGACAAATTTTGAAGTATTTATATTTATATTCATTAATACGGTCGGCCGAACATGACTAATAGCTGGCGGTCCATACCAGACCGGCTCACACCCACGGGCCAAACGGGCCATTAGTATCACTTCCTGAAAAATAGACTTCATTAAGGAATATTCGATTTGGATGCCTACAGAAAATGAACATTTCCTCAACAAAATGTGGCCTTTTCTATTCAAATTTACATAATTAATTCGACCGACTTTACAAAATTTGGGCCTTACGCAATGGCCCACAAAAGCCCATTGGAACTACCTTCTCGGGGCGTCCGCTCTTGCAAGAATAATAATATTTACGAGTAATTTCCATCAAAAAAGATAAAAGAAAACTTAAAATAACGCTGTTTATCTAAAGAGCATTTTGAGCTCTTCAATCCTGGCCGTCCGTACTTCCTCGTCGGTGAGAGCTCCGGCGATCATCCGCTGCTTTCTGGCTTGAACATGTTGCATGCGTTCCTCCACCGTGTCCTGACCACGTGGCCAAATCACAATAAGCTTAAAAGTTTTGACTTTTGACCTTTGACTACCGATTCAATAACAGATACTAAACTGGGTGTTCTTTAAGATTCGATCCTATATTTTCAGATTCAGTTCTATTGAATTTTTGAATCGTGTTAATCTTTTATATATACACATATAATATTTATTTATTTTACTCAGTCAACAAAAAAGGAAATATAAATGATATTAAATTTTGAATCTACATTTTTTTTTATAGTGCAAATTCTTATCAATATGTTAAAAATTAATATAATAAAATTAATCAATTATTAATTTGGGTTGAGTTAGATTTAGTTAAAGCTGCTAAAAAAATTGGTCAAAATTAGAACAAATCCAATTCAAATAAATCTATAATCAAACCCTAGCTTCATAGTTTAGATAGCTAGTCTACACATCTAGTTTCAGAAAGTCAAAAGAATTACCTTGACAATGAATCTTCTAACACGGACTGTTCTCTTCTGACCAATACGATGAATTCTCATGATTGCTTGTTCCTCAACCGCAGGATTCCACCATGGGTCCTAAGATCATAGACCGATTCAGTTTACAGTTGAACAGAATTGTTCATAATTTTACAGCAAACATTAAAGATGAGGTGAAAGTACCATTATGAAGACATTTGAAGCTGCAGTTAGATTCAATCCAACGCCACCAGCTTTTAGAGAAATTAGCATCACCTGAAATTGCAGAGGGTTGAATTAGAGATTTTGAATAAGTCCAACAGATATGGAAAATAATGAGTAATATTGATATATACCTTAATCTCCTTGTTTTCACTGAAATCTTTTAGAACTCTTTCCCTATGTTTCTGAGACAGCTTCCCATCAAATCTCAAGAAACTAATTCTTTTCTTCTTGAGGGGGATCTCCAAGAGATCGAAAAACATAGTCCACTGGCTAAAAACAATGCTCTTTTCGCCCAAGCCCGACTGATTAATCCGTTCCAAGCATTCCAGCAGTTTTGATACTTTTGAAGACTCTTTCCAGTTCTTTTCAACATCCACACGGAAAGGGGTTTCTGATGGACATGTTATAAGGTCGGTTTTCTTCAGCAATTGTCTACAAATTGGGCAGAATCCTGTTGTGGGGGTCCTCCAGCTTGAGAGGAGACACTCCCTACACATCCTGTGAGCACATGGGGTGAGCACTGGGTCATCTGCAAACTCCATGCATATAGGACACTCGGTGTTTTCACCACGCCTGATGTAATCTACAACCTCTTCAACATATGCTCGGGTTGGAGCCGTTTGATCCATTGTTGTAGAATTGCTGTTGGATTCAAGGAACCTTCTTGCAAGCTTGTTCAAGTTTGCAAACTGTTGAGTATCCCCTCGGCTGAAAATTATCAAACCAAAAGATCAAATTGTTGGCAATAGAATATCAGGAAAAAGGAAACCATGAGAGTTTTTTTTTTCTTTTATTTGGTATTCCAACCTCATTACAAGAAACGGATGGTTACAACACTGCCTAAGTCGAAGCAAGAGCTCGAGGATGTTTGCATAGTTGTGAAGAACCTTTCCTTGTGCTACAAACTGGTCAAACTGGACCTGTAGATTCAAATAAAGGAATGATGAGGTAAAATAAATTGGGCAAACCACTTATCAGTTTTAGGACCCTTATTTATTGAAAGCCACTAATCTACTTGTCAACTTACTTTTGATCTCTTAAAAAGTGCATCATAAAAGTCATGTTCCGCCTCTGACTGATCGCATATGACGGTTTGAATATCAGTAGGAGGGAGAACAAGAATAGGCCTACATCAGATGATCCAAATGTCAAATGCTTATAGACCCTTTTGGGAGCTTTAAATAATGAAAATATTGCAAGAAAGTAAGAAAAAACTACCTTCCTTCGGCGTCCTTTGTATCTTTTGTTCTCCTCAACATAAGTGGCCTCAAGATGGCCTTGATCAATCTCAAGCCTCTAGGATCGCCATTTTCATAAGGCCTTTGAATCAACTTGTTCCACCTAATCAAAGCCAAAATTCCAAGTAGATTAGAAGATTCAGCAGCATCAACCAACATAAACAATTCAGATTAGAAGAATTAACACTCTTATCTCCTACCATGCCCAGTTGCACCAGGGTTCCACCCGCAAGAAGCACAAGAGGCTGAAAACGTCTTCCAAGTTATTCTGTAGCAAAAGAAAACATGTAAAAAAGGATGCTAGACCAAAAATTAGAGCTTAGTCCTTATCTTGAAACTATATGCATTTTCACCACCTCAAAAGGAATGGAAAAGTGATAACAAGTTAATTAAGTAAAACAAACATGAAAGGAAGACTATATCATATACTCAGCAGCCAGATATTTCCACGTTGCTATGTTATAAACAAAATACTAAAGAACAAGTCGGCAATATGGACCTGGAGAGGGGTTCCTGTAAGACACCATCGACAATATGAGTTCAATGTAAAGGCAGCCTGTGCAGTTTGTGTTTTTGAAGATTTAATTGTGTGGGCTTCATCTATCACTACTCTGTACCAATCAACTCTATGGTAAATACTTAACTCTCCATCCTGCATTAGAAGTGAACATCGATAGATAAGAGATCTTCATCATTATCATTTATCAACATGTACGATGAAGTTGAAAATAGCATATAAATCAACTCACCCTCTTATAGGCCGATGATAGGACACCATAAGTTGTCAAGACAACATCATATCCAGATAGCACCTCAGGGTTATGCGTTCTATCGTCGCCATAATGAACAAATATCGAGATACTTTCAGGCTCAGAATGTGTTTCAAGTTCCTCCTGTGGTAGAAAAATTCCTTAAGATCACAAGTAAAAAGGAAATGCAATTTTCCTTTTATTGCTTAGCATAGTTGATATAAGCATGATTGACGTAACTTCTTTCGGCAACAGAGTGTGAAGGTAATCAAGCTTATGAAATAAAAACAAAAGAACATCACAAATTATCATAGGATGTTGTGTACCTTCCATTGGCCTAGCAAAGCCATTGGACAAACAATAAGGGTCCCACCTCGTGCTTTAGTTTTAGAGTTTTGACTTCTTTTCCCTGTGGAATCATTCATATTCAGTACGGTCTTTTGGTCATCAGGGCATCCTTTTCCCATCCTTGCAAGTACAAGAGCAATTGTCATAACAGTCTTTCCGAGCCCCATTGCATCTGCAAGAATCTACAGACATCCTGAGTTAAGTACAATAACAAGTATATCACATCCCACTATAGATGAAACAAGTTAAAAAACCAGGGAATTATACTCACTCCTCCTCTTGCCATCTGAGTTGCTGCTGGGAATTTTGTGGTCGACTCCCCAGAAAAAAGGTTCACATAGATGGAGGAAGCTCTCCTACAAATTGGTAAAAAAGAAAAAAAAAGAATATATATTTCGTTTCATGACAAATGTAAGTCACCACAATCAATGAAGATATTTCTGTTTCCTATCTAAAAAAAAACGTTGCCTCCCCAGAAGATTTTCATGGGATAAAAGGTTGCATACTCATCACAAATGCGATAGGCTGCCCAGCATGGATGAAGGGTTTGTGCAGCCTTCTCAACATCAATCCCCTTCTCTAATTCAGACATCCAGAAAAGAGCTTGCTTCTGATAAGGCCTAAGATCACATGTCAGCATATGAGGAGGCTCCATTTCCTGGAAAAAGAAAAAAAAAGCGCCCTCCAATGAGTGCAACTACACAGTAAAACCTTTATAGATAAAAACTTTATTGGCCATTGGCCATGGATAAGAAAGAAAAAGACAGTCATGTGACTTACATCCAAATTATAGATATCAGCTGCACCAACAAGTTTAGTCAGTGATGATTCATTAAGGGTTTGGTCATCTTTGTTTTGATCTGCATATTGCTGGCAACCCTTTCTTCGTTTCACAATGGGTAGCATTGATGCCGATTCATCTGGATCATCCTATTACAAAAGACAATCAATTACTATTCTAAGCCTAAGCTGCTGTAAGAAGAACAGAGCTACAAGTGCTAGATATGTGTTTCATTTCATAGCCTACAAGACAGGTTGGTATTAACCAAATAGGCTAATGAATTTTTATTTGTATAAGGTATGAATCAGTTAGTCCAAATTGTTTAACCATCCAACAAAGTTGAACGTACTCAACCATCTAAGCAGAATCAATTCAATATTAACAAAGTCACATTCTCCATCAATTATTTAGGAAATCATGTTCATTATCACACCTATTTCAAACATCAATGGGTGTGCTCAAGATACATGAGAAGTGAAACAACATCATTCAGGCTATCATTGAATAATTGGGATCACATTTCTATTTGAAGAAAACATGAAAAAGTTGATTAAGATTAGGAGTCAAAGTGAGATAAAATACAACACGTTCTAAAAGAAACCATATATGAGTTGAAACTTGAAAACATACTTCAAGCTTCAGCAGGCGCTTCCTTGAATCAAGTTCTTCTGGTGTAAATTCAGCCTGGCAATATCAGAACATAAGAGTAAGTAAATGAACTTAAAGACTGAAGTCAAATCAATTTCGTGCATGTGAACAACATTGAGTAAACCATAACCTTCTGGTACGGTTTGATTTTCAGCAATTTGAAAAGGGTCAGAAGAGGATAAATTGTAGAATCAATGTGGGTAGCATCCAACTTCCAGGAAACCGAATCAATATCTGAAAACACTGAGCGATGAATATAAAAGCTGCCAAATTGATAACCATTGATATACATTAGCACTTTAGAATTCAGTCGAATCTTCCTTAAAAAGAAAACTGATCAACTCTCTACCTAACATATAGAAGTATTTCTTGCGTCATGTGAAGGTATCCTGGTGCAGCTATGCATCGCCCAAGAACTTTAACTTTCCTAGAGTTGACAAGTGGAACAACACATTTTGCCCACTCCATTGGTAGCCGACCAATCTTAAGAGTGATCACAACACAAGTTTTACATTAGAACAGATTGTGCGGTCATTTTACAAATACATTGCATAAGAAATAAATCACATGAAATGAAACTTCAAGATCATGAAATGGGAATACTATCATCACTTACCTCTCCACTTCGTTTTGTTGAGAAGCGAACAATCCATCGTGCATTGAATCTTGAGCTTGAAGAAGGAAACGTAAAATCAATAATTTCGTTATCTGCCAATTTATTCCCTTTTGTGGTGGACATGGCTGTGACCACGGATCCCCCAACCAAAAACCAATCAGGCTCAATAGAGAAATCCCCATCTTCAACTTTGCATTTCGCATCATTAGAAATGGCTGCATTCTTCAGCATCCCACTTGAATCACGCGAACTCACTCTTGACTTGCTTAAAATCGGCTTTGAAATCGGTTTAGGAATAGTAGCAGTCCCAGAGCTTGCTTCTTTTGCAGATACTCTGTTGTTGAACCCCAGCTCTAGTTCTTTCACTCTCGCATTTACGTTAACACCAGGTTGTGGAATCGTCTCGACTGGTTCCTCCTTTATTTCAGCCGGATTTTCTTTAAGGATTTTGCGACATTCCTCATCACTCATCACTTTTGTGTTCGTCAGTTTGGGAAACTCCTCAAATGTTATTATAGACTTGCCGATAACTTGTGGAGCAACCTTTTGACGATCCTTGCTCTCAACGCCTTTATCATCGAACCCTAAACCGGGCTCCTCCTTCACTTGGACCGTCTGTTTCGCTTCATCCTCAGACGCCATAGAATCATCATGTATGAACTGTGTCGAAACTCGAGCACCGGTGCTAGTAGCCATCCGTACAACGGACAGTGGCCGGGCCAAGAACGCAGGGTTTTCGAGAATGTACTTGATGACCTTACCAGCGTCACCGCCGTTCCTCAACAGCGTCCGTTCGATGAAGGATTCCGACAACTCGGTGCCGACCGCCGATCGGACCTTCTTGATTTTCTCTTCTAGAATGGCGTTTGTCGCCATGTCGTAAATCGGACGAAAGGGGGGTTATGCTGAAAAGTGTGAATAAGAAAGTTGCAGAGTGAAGGAATCTGTCAAACCATTAGAAATTGGCCACTGATTCAAACAGAAAAAGATGAGGAAGACGAAAGTTGTAATGTGGATTGAACTTTGAAGGTAGGGTTTGGGTTTTGTCTGTAAAACGATTGAATTTGTTTTGGCGGCAACGGGTATTTGTATGCTCAACTTCGCGGTCTTTTTTTCTCCGCATACGCCGATTACTGTGCTTATCGGCAAAAATTGCGGGAAAAAACCGGCGAAATGGTGAAAATTAAAATCTTCTTTTTTATTTACAGTTTTCGAATTTTCATCGAGTTTTTTTTTTTTTTCCAGTAATTACTTGTTTTCCTTATTTATGGAATTTATTATATAAAGTTTCATCTGCTCCTTGAGATTTTTTTAACTCTTCCGCCTTGCTTCTATACACGAGTGTTCATTGGCAGGTGTGTGATAGTTTTCCGTAAAAATTGATGTCGAACTGACTTTATCAATTTGCTTGAAAATCAAATCGAATCGATCCATCGATTTAGTTGATCAATTTGATCGATTAAATTGGTTATTTCATTTAATTATTTTGTTATCATATAATTTCACTCAATTTTAATTTATATGCTTGTGACTTTTCTATTCAATTTTGTGAATATGCTTGGTCAAATAATACGTGGGATAATATTATTTCCACAATAAATTATTTCTCATTTAGTTTTTTTTTTCTTTTAAAATCTTGATTAACTCGGGTTTTTTTTAATAAATAAATAAGACCACATAGTAAAATCTACATGAAAAATGACCGTAGGTTTTAAGTGAACTTAGTTTTGGCTAAATTACCTCTTGCTTTCTAGTTTTATTAATATTAATTATGGACTTTAGAAAGTTTAAATGATACTCTTCAATTTTATAAAATGTTTCAAAATTTTATTTATCGTTAAATTTAGATGAAACTTATTAAAATGTAGTTAAAAAAAAGTTAGTGACTTTAGAAAATGTAACACAAATATCAAAATTTTAAGATCTTAAATGTGACTTTGTGATTAAATTATATTATAATCAATGAAATCAACTAATCATCAATTATTTTGATAAATTCTTAAATTTGTTAGTTATGAACGTATAGAGTTATGTGGGTTGAAATAATATAAACAGGATAATCATTATTAAATTTTTCAAAAAGTATTAGAAGGGACAAAATTTAGTTAATGTGCTGTTATTGTAAGGAAACACAATAATCATCCTTAACATAAGATTTTCCAGCTCACATAAGGTTGTCCAAATCCACGGAGTTCTTTGCGATTTTTTTTTTTTTTGTGGATGTTAGTTCTTTACAAATTAAATCAACACATTTTTGCAATTTAATTAAACTCTCGCCCATTTATTGTTTGCTCGCATGCCACACATTTCTAATTTATTACTTGTCAACTCACATATTCCATTAAGAACAGTCTTCCCTTGTAAATTTTTATCTTTTATATATATATATATATATATGTGTGTGTATGTGTATATGTGTATGTGTATGTGTGTGTGTATGAAAGAAATGATCCGACCTTGACTTTATCATTTTTTTTTTTTTAATCGAAGAACTCATAATTAGTTAATAGCCGGGTAAGTTTCTTAAAAAAAAAAAAGAAAAAAAAAATAACATTGCAATTTTATTTTGAAGGTCCAAAAGATAATATAAATTTGAAGATAAATAAAGGAATCTATCTGAAATTTGGAAATTGGTGACAAAGCTTGCGAAAATGTGCACAATCGAGAAGCGAGGCAATCTTTTCATCCTAGCCTTAACCGGCGACGACGACCACCGCCTCAGCCCCACCTTAATCGCTACCATCCTCAAATCTCTTTCAGAAATCAAATCCCAGGCCTCCCCTGGCTCAGTTCTCATCACCACTTCCCATGGAAAATTCTTCTCCAACGGCTTCGATCTCCGCTGGGCTAACGCCGCTGGCTCTGTTTCCGCCGCCGCCGATCGCCTCCGCCACATGGTTGAGATCTTCAAGCCAGTCGTCGCCGAACTCCTCTCCCTCCCGATGCCTACAATCGCCGCCATCTCCGGCCACGCCGCCGCCGCCGGCCTTGCTCTAGCCCTAAGCCACGATTATTTGATGATGAGGAGAGATCGAGGCGTTCTGTACATGAGCGAAGTGGATCTAGGGATGAGTCTGCCGGATTACTTCTCGGCGCTGTTTAAATCGAAGATCGGGAACAGTTCCGTCCGCCGCGATGTGCTTCTGGGGGGAATGAAAGTGAAGGGAGAGGCGGCGGTGAGGATGGGGATCGTCGAATCGGCGCACGACGGCGAGGACGGCGTGATGAAGGCCGCCGTAGGGCTCGGGGAGAAGCTGGCGGAGAGAAAGTGGAACGGCGAATCCTATGCGGAAATTAGGAAATCTATTCACCCGGAGATATCTCGGCTGCTTGGATTGCCGGAAAAGGCCATATCGATTTCGAAGCTCTGAAAATGGAATTCCGTATTTTTGGCAATCTGGGTAGCTTTGTAAACTGCTAGCCAAACATGGAGTGTAGGTGTTATCTTCTATGGTTTGCTTTTTTTACGTAATAATAATATGATAATTTTGCCTGGATTTAATTTCGAATCATCAAAACTTTTCAATTATTTCGTAAGTGATATATTGGTTTTAAGTTGTTTTTTTGAATTACAACACGACAAGTTCACTTTTCTGAAAAAGAAAACATTTCGCATTATATCCATCAGATACTAAAGTATTGCGATCTGTGATGGTTTGAAGCATTTTATTACTGGTGGGTTTGAGATCTTGGTGGAGTTTGACTGCAGCTCTATGATTAATATTATTGATGGAGTTTTTCCAGATGTGACTGAGCTGATATTCCAGAATGAGTCCCTTTATTCTCGTTCATTTCCTTTGATTTTTGTGGTGGGAATTGTAACGAGCTAAGGTCTTGTTGTTAGATGGCTCTTTTGTCTATTTATTTGTTTGATTCTTTAGACCGTGTTCGCCAAAACTTGGTTTTGGGCAGGGAAATCTCTCTCTCAAATTGTCTTTGAGGTGACGTTGGATTTCTCATACACCTGCATGACTTTATCTTTGGTTTCACCCATATTAATTGTTAAATAATATTGGAGAAGTCTAGATAATTTCCCTTTATTCTAGATGTTCAAAGAAGATTCTAGATCATACATGTATATTCAAGATTGATGGAGAGAACTCTAGAACA
>JBBMEG010080433.1:0-11565 GCA_037832605.1 Cyclanthera cordifolia | reverse complement strand
TATATATATATAAGTGTCAATTTATTATTATGATGTCAAAATTTGATTTTCATTGCTACGAATTCTTGTTGTTCTAAAACTAACTCTCAAATTAGTTGGAAGGAGTGCCATGGATCCACATTTAAGGAGACCTTATATGTTGAGTTCCATGCAGCTTAATTTGGTTAAAGCTTTTTTTTTTTTTTTTTTTTTTGAGTTTCTTTTGATTTTATAGTTTTATTTAAGTTATGTTTTTATGTTTTATTTTAAAAGGTTGTGAGTTATAGGTATTAAATATGTTCAATTTTTGTACCTATATAGGGATGAATAGTGCGAGAGAAAACTTAATACTATAGCCTACTTTTTGGAATTACAAATATATATGACATTACATTTATGTACATCATATTTTGTGATAATACAATTTTCTATAACAATTGTATATTGCCAAATTTCTTCATTTCATTAAAAATATACTCATCTAGTTCACTCTATAATTTTCTTTTTTTGTTCAATAAACATTGAGACATTAATTTGATTTTTTTTCTTCCACAATATTCATTTCTTTTTTTTTTCCAACACCTTTTACATTATTGATGATATGCTTCTTTTTTTTTTTCTTTTTTCTTTTTTTGTGAATTAATTTTGGAAGAAACTCTTATACTGATCTAAAATGATATTAGAGCTCAAGAAACTTAAACTAGTATAGTATCTTTTTGAGTTGTAAAAAAAACTGTTTAAGGAGATTTCCATTGCTCCTAATTTCTATTTTATTGAAATTTATTTATTAAAAACACATATCTGTTTAATAAAGAGTTAATGATTTTTTAAAAAAAAAACACACAGAACAGAAAATTGACCTATTTTGTTGATGGCGTTTGTGTTTCTGATGTACTTTGTGCAGTTTGATATTAGAGGTGATCCGTATGGGATTCTGGCAGCGCATCCATTGGCACCGCTAATCTCTCTTCATCACCTCGACAGTGTAGAGCCCTTGTTTCCTAACACAACAAAGATTGATTCATTAAAGTTACTTATGGAAGCATATCGACTCGACTCGAACCGAATCATTCAACAGAGTGTATGTTACGATCGTAGAAGAAAATGGTCAGTCTCCATTGCGTGGGGCTACACGGTTCAGATATATCCATTCGTGGTGAAGGCCACGGATATGCAGATTCCATTTCAGACGTTTAAGACATGGAGGAGCTGGAGCAATGGACCATTCAGCTTCAATGCACGTCCTGTTAGTGCCGACCCGTGCTTGCGACCTGTGGTTTACTTTTTGAAAAGAGTTCATGAGGTGGACACGAGGGGTACAAAAACTAGTTACGAAAGGTTTGCGGCCAAGGACAGAAAAGTATGTGAAAGGGGCGATTACGGTCAGGTCATGGCGGTGAAAGAAGTTACTGTCTCATCAATGAAGATGGACACTCAGCTATGGATGAAGGTTAGCTCCCTCCCTTCCTTTAACAGAGTTGTTTGTAACATTGTTATTTCGACATTGTTACTGATGTTTTTTCGATTTGATTGATTGTATAGGCACCGCGGAGGCAGTGTTGCGAGATTATGGATCGGGGAAGCAATGACAATATCTGGATTAGGATTAGGAAATGCAGCAAGAACGACAGAATTACCGTATAGATTCTCATTTTGGGAAGAATATCTTTTCTACTTTTTGAATTGAGTTTTACACTACAGAAAAATGGTGGCTGATTCCCCTGTAAATATCACAGAGTTCTGATATTCACATACAGATAAAATACAGTATATTCAGCAGAACAAAATTTATTTTTGAGGAAGATGTTGATCTGGTCGGTAAGATTGTAACAGAGAGACTACTAAAGTCATATTCTAATGTACTTTCTTATACATCCATAATTGCAACTCTTTGAATCAACTTACATAGATTTCGATTATTTTATGGAACAACAAATTAATTCTTAAGGTTACTATAGATTTAACTCCTCTTAGTTTTTCGAAGTATTCATAAACAACACGGGTACGTTTTTGGGTTGTGAGATGGGATGGAAAGAGAAGTGATGTCTTCCTATCGTTTGGCTTGCTGGGTTTTTCAATCCATCAATCACTACTCTTATTTTTCCTCTTTTATCCCTTTTCTTACTTTTTTCCGTAGCCAAACATGTCCAATATTTGGAAGGAAAAATCAAGTGCAATGTTAAAGTTGTTGAAAACATTTTTTGTGGAGTGGAATAAGCACTAGAAAATTGGACTAAGTCAGTTCAATTGTTTTACTAGATGTTATTCTGGTAGATAAGCGGAATGACTAATTACTCAAAAGAATCATTTTAAAAATGAAGAATTATTTTGGGTAGTTGTACTATACATCTTATGCTCAGTGGGTAAGGCAAAACCAGCTGCATTATTATTAAAGTTATTGAAAACAACATTTTTTGTTGGAGTGGAATAAACACTAATGATTTTTATAGTGGGGCTCTGCAAATTCGTGGGTTGAAGTAAGAAATCATCAACTGGGTAATGATTTTTTAACACTTGATAAAAACAAGGAGGTTGGAATGACGACCTACATGAATTTCTTTTAATATCATTGTTTTACCTTTCCAATTGTTTGGCACCATGATCTTGCCACAATGGTAAACAATTTTAGAGATGATCCCAAATGAAAATACTAAAAGCCACATAAAAATTGGCTGTAATTACATACCAGCTCCATTTATTATTGATCCACGAACGAATGAAAGAAGTATTAATTCCAATAGCAAGCGCTCCTTTGAAATTGGCATTGCGTAATTAGCCTGCCCAAAGCTGAAAAAGAAACCATTAAATATAAATAACTATATAATTACAGTATCTTCTGATATCAAACCACAAAATAAACCAAAACTTAAATGCAAACAGCAGATTTGAGTGCATCTTTAACTATAAAACCTTCCCCTATCAAAATTCAACCTATTAATCACTAATTTATTCTTACTTTCCTTCGTTTTTCTCTTCTCTTCTCACTGTAACTAAACATACCTTCGAATCTCCGACGGAAACAACGAAATCAGGGGTATAAACTTATAACCTTTTTCAAATTTCGAAAGGGGAAAACTAGAGAGAAAACTTCAAAAATCATCACCATTGTAAGAGTGGCGAGAGGAAAGCGTGCACATCCATAACATTGAAATTAGGCAATAAGAAAAACAAATGAACTTAGGTATTATTGCTCCAGTGAGATCCTCAAGAATAATGTGTAGTTCGTAAAATTGGCTTGCAGCATAAAGCCATGTGAAAACGCAGATTACAGTAGTACATGAGAAATACTGAATTCGTTTAAAATCCTTTGCCCTAATTACAGACATTCATCCCGTTCACCAAGAAGAAGAACAATAGATTTTCATAAAATATAGAAAAGAAGAAGAGAATTAGAAAAGCGGAGTTTACCTAAACATTCGAGAAGGTGAAGTCTGGTAAGAATTCGGGAAGTGGAACAACCTAGAATACCGTTTTTGTCACAATTTTATTTTGTTTTTCTTATAAATTTTTTTCGTGGAAATTGGGAGAGTGGAGTGCAAATACTAATTTTCATGATCGAACTTAGACCATAGTGTTAATTACTTCCGAAAAATAAAACTAACGCGACCCTTACGGTAATAAAATTTATTCACCAAGTTAAAGTTGAAGAATTAAAATAGTATTTTAATTTTTCTTTTTTTAAACCTCTTCTCTTTCTTGAGGAAGCTTTGACTTTTTGTCTATATAAAGTAAGGGAATTAACTAAACCTCACCAAATCTATTCAACTAATCGGTTAGATTTTTTATAAAATCAATTAGTATGATATTTGAGAAAATTTAAATATATTTGTTTGGAAACAGACAGAAAACATAACTAAATTGAATAAATAATACTAAAAAAATAATATTGGTATAAATAAACATTCTCTCAACTATCTCAATTTTCTATGGCTTTTCACTTTGTTTTCTTCTTGTTCAATCTCACAGTTTGATACAAACGACAAAAATCAAATAAAAATCACCCTAATGAAAAGAGACAATCAATTATATATAACACAACCTAGAATCGAGAGGGGGCATACCTCTCGAGTCCAAATTTTTAAACAACTGCTTCACAAGTAGTTAAGTATTCCAAATATTATTGATATTACTTTTTAAAAGAATTAATTATTATAGTTATCATAAATATTTTACCGCATCTCCGCTTTACTTATTTTTACAGAAAACAAACAATATATGCAAAGTTGAGTCTGGAGTTAGGACTGGTGATTGCGCCATGCAAAATGGGTGTCACCATAGCAGCACAACATTTCAAGTTAGCCTGATATAGGTTGGAACTTGGACAACATTATTTTAATGCAAAAATATTCTAGCTCCCTACCCAATAACACTAATTATTAATATTAAATAATTATTAAATGTTTTCTTCACAACTTGTCATTCACTTAAAGCTTCGAAAACTGGACCCTCTCTCTACACACAATCTTCTTTTTTTTTTCCCTTTCCTTTTATTATTTTTTACTCTCTTTTCATTCTGAATGCCTTTTTCTCTGTTTTCCTCTGTTCGGTTGTTACCTATCATTGATCTTAATCAATGGGACTCTGTTTTCATTCCCCATTTTAGCCCACCAAAACAATCTCAATTTCATCCTTATATAATCTGAAAAACAAAAACAATTTCTGTTTTAGAATCACAATCGAAGGATCTATCTATGGCGAATAGATGGTGGCCGGGTGGAATTGATTCTTCAACTTCATTTGATCCCAACGAACAGAGAAATGATGATAAAATTGAACCTGAAAACGACCGGCGGCGACGGGGGCGGCCGCCGGGCTCTAAAAACAGGCCAAACCCACCGATTCTCTTAACCAACAACACTCCCAACCAAATCCAATGCCACGTATTCGAAATCGCCGCCGCCGCCGACATAGTCCTCTCCATTTCCAATTACGCCCACCGCCGCCACCGCGGCCTTTCCATTCTCAGCGCCAACGGTCCCGTCGCCAACGTCACTCTCCGGCAACCCTCCACCGCCCCCGCCACCGTCATTACCCTTTACGACCGCTTCGACATCCTGTCTCTCTCTGGCGCTTTCCTTCCCGCGCCGTCCCCTCGCGGGGCTTCTGGATTGACCGTTTTTCTCGCCGGCGGCCAGGGTCGAGTCGTCGGCGGTTTGGTTGGCGGTCCTCTCATCGCCGCCGGGCCGGCTGTAGTGGTTGCAGCTTCGTTTAGTTATGCTACATTCGAAAGATTGGCGATTGAGGAAGAGAAATTTGATGAAAATCATGGTAATTTGATTGCAAATTCCACTGAAATTTCACAAGATAGGTTTTGGGTTCATCCTTCATCTTCAAGAAACCCTTTTGATAGTTCTTTTTAATCTTCCACTCATGAATTTGTAATTTGATACGTTAGACTTGGTGTGTAGGTTTTTCGGTTGAAATTAATTAACTCATGAGTTTTTTTGTTACGTTACAAGTACATACTATTCTGATATTTGATTGGTTAAAGCATATATCATATACCCCTCAATCCTGATTCAAAGATAACTCATTTATTCAATTCTCTTAAAATTAGGTTAGTGTTCAATTAGATTAACACTAGACAATACAGTTATTGTGTTACCGACCTTTTCAGTTACATATAATTAAGTTCATAATTAACATATATTATTGATTTAAAAGACGGTAGGTTCAAATAATATTATTACTTTTCTTGAATTCTCAATGTTCAATTAATTAAAAAATTATACAAAATGGTGATTAATTAACTCAAAGCCCAATAAAATTGTGTGAAAGCCCACTATTTATTTTGATTATAGGCAGGATGACATTATAGTATCTATGTGTGCTATCCATTTTAATCTAGGTCCTTGCGGAATTCAATATTAAATTTGGTGAAAAATGGTGTAGGAATTCTCCGCAATAAATTATTCTCACTTAATTCTTTGTTTTATAAAATTGAGTTAGTGTATGATAGGAACACTAGGTTAATGACGAATCTCGTGATTGTTAAAACAACACTAATGTCAACTAAATTATGCTAATTTTTCTCGTGATCTCAAGTTCAAGACGTATTTTTAGTTATGGTGGTTGACCTAGGGAAGAGTGTGATCACCTCAAGTATAGTGTGATTTTCGATTAAAAAAAAAACTAAGTTATGGTTATTTTGGTTAATGATCACCCTTTTTATTTTGTAGATATACATTCTCATTTTTTATAAATATAAATTTATGGATCTCAACTATGTTATAAACAATTGGATAAAAATATATTTTGAAATTTGTTTCGGTTTTTTTTTGTTTTGAACTTTTTTTTTCTTTTTAATTGTTCTCGGTTAATTTTTCGTTTGTAATTTTAATATGTATTCACTTTTTTTTTTTTGTATTATTGTAATATCCTAATCAAAAATTACTTTAAATTTATCATAAAAAATGATTTTAAGTCTCTCTTCTCTTTTTTTAATGCACGACTAAAATTGAATATTTAAAAATTTAATAATCATAATAAAACAAATTCATTTTATTTATTTTAGTTCTACAACAATCAAGAGTTCATACGACTCAAAACATGATACACATACTACTTTGTAAAATAAACCTAACTCAATCAATAAAAGTAAAACAGACATAAGTATGAATACTATTTTAAAGGTTGATGATTTGAATTTTCACCAATAGAATAAAAAAGTGGTGATATCGTTCTTATATAATTAATTGATTGAAAAAACGTGGCTGTAATTTAGAAACTAATTATTGACTGAGAAATTTTGCCCAGTCAAAATAATTCTAATTATTTACGAATAAACTCAATTAAAATATTGGGTCAATTACAAATATATAATTGTCTCAAAATTAATTATGCTTTATTTTAGGCCCAAATATTCATGAAGCCCAATCTAATAATGTGGCCCAAAAACTCATGAAGTCCAAGCCCACGGTTCTCTACTTGAAGGTAGAGAGAAATAAATCGACATCCTAAATCAGAACTGCCAACTGGAGACTAGAGACTACCAAACATGAGAACTGCATCATCAGATTGTAGATTGTAATCATATACTCATATAATCAAATTCAAGTTAATACACACGTGTCTCGCTCTCCTATTTTATTGTGGAATCTCGGGTGAACATTATTTATAACGGTTTAATCAATTTTTTGTTTGAGATAATCATCTTAACAAATTTTGGTGTAACTTATTGTTATTATTTTATTTTATTTTACATGAAATTTTGGTGCAACTTAATCAAATGATATTGATTATGATTTGATCAATCTGGCCATCACCATGTATGTTAATCAATTGACGTTGACTTTATTTATTTATTTATTTTTATTGAGTGCTTAAGCCAATTTACCAAAATGAACCAAAAGAAAGAGGTTTGTGAATGATTTGTTTAATTAATCTAAGAAAATAGTACTTTGTCATTGTCAGTGGGCTTTTTTTTTTTCTTTTCTTTTTTTTTTTAATCAAATAAATTTTTATTAATCAAACAAACATGCATTAGTAATGTTGTAGAATAATTTGATAAACATTTTTTAATGATTTCTCAAGATATTACATTACTAATATTTATTATTATTATTTATTTGTTTATTAAAAATATAGAAAATGTGTGTTATGATAATTTGTTTTTCCAAAATAGCATTTGTATGGTAACATAACCAATCAATTATCAACCATTGGATATTTTTCTACATACACTGTTTGACAACCACATCTTACAAATGTCATTCATGTTTTTTTTTTTTAACTTATGTCAATTACATCAAAACTATTTAAAAAGAATGTGGAAATGAAATATTGAATAGGTTATGTGCATTGGTAGAAAAAATTAAAATTAAATTAAAATTAAAGTAGAATATGGCCAACAAAAATAGTAATTCATAAGTATAAATAGACACATAATTATCTAAATCATGAGTTTGAATCTCGTTAATTAAAAAAAAAAAAAATCAATTTGACTATTACAACTTGATTAGCATACATCATAATTCGGAATTTGTTGATAGCTTGAGTTCTGAAGGTATCCTCTTTTCAAAATTCTGAGTTTGAGATTTATATGTGACATTAATTTGTATTGGATGTTTCCCGATTGCTGGTCTAGGAACGGGCGTGATCACCTTGGTACAATGTGATTATCTATTTTAAAAAAATATATATCATAATTAAGTACGTAACAGAAAAAAAATAATAATAATAATAATAATTTGATTGGTGCATCATAATTTGTCAATTAGTTAGCTTTGTTTAGTTACGTGTTCAACAATATTATATATAATATAATATCATAACATTTTTTAGATAAGAGTGTATAACAATAATTTTGATGATTGTAGCAATAATAATGTTGCATTTTGTATTTCATTTATACATAGCAGTTCACAATTGTCTCTTAGCTACAGTTGTCGGCGTGTGACCTAATTTCTTCTTCATATACACATTTGATTTTTGTTTTCAGTTTTGGAAAACAAGATTTTCTTTTTCTCCTGTTGTTTTTTTTTTTATTATTATTATAATTGAGGGAGGAGATTCGAATCAAACATTTATGTTTTTGTTGGACGGTTTTCAACATTTTGTTTTAAAAAAAAAAATTTATATAATTTTTACTACATTTAAAAATAAAATCTGAGTTTCTAAAATTATTGTTTTAAGTTTTAAAATATAACTAAAATTTTGAAATAAAAAAAATGTATATTATTTACCCATAAATTTTGTTTTGATGAAATAGTTTCTATATACTTGTATTTAAAAATAAAAATAATGTGGTAGCAGGCTTTAAGTTCCTAACATTTTTTTTCTTAATTAAAGATTTAATAGAATGATAAATTAAAATAAAACTAATTCAGACTCATCTAATTACAATACATGCATATTTCTTACATAAATGATCAAATTCTCATCTAAGCATATTGAAAAAATTAAATTTAAAAATAATAATAAGGACCCCTAATGATTTGATTACAACATTGCATAGACATAACTCTAGCAACCTTGATAATGAAACCTCAACAAACTCTATCTTGTTTGGGTGTGTGTTTTTTTTAAATATTATTATTATTATAAATAAAGAAATTGATGGAAGGCTTATCAAATGAGAGAATAGCAACAAAATAATAACTCGAAATTGTGGTAGATATGTTATTTTTCCAAAATAATTACAATCGCAATCAATTTATTATTATTTTATAATAAACTATCTGATAATATTTATTAATATAATGATTATATTTTTCTTTTTTTTGAATGACAATATTTATCATTATTTTCTACATTTGAGTGGTTGGTAAATATAGTTATAATATGATGTGATTTGGATATGGAGATTAGGCAAAACAATTTTGATTTTGTTTTCATTATCTTTTTTCTCTTTATACCATACATTGTGAAAGCTATGTGCAACAACTCTCATGAAATGCAATAACAAATTTTCCAACTATCATTGTTCATTCACACGTATGTTCTAATTACGTCCTAAATATCTTCCAATAATTAATTTTGTTTAGTGTGCCTCCCAATTTACTACATTGTATTGATATTATTAGTTTATATATATATATATATATATATTTAGTAATAATTTGTTTGTGCTAAGGGTATTGTTAGGAATAATAAATATCTAGATATATTTTCTAGATTGATTATATTTGATATTTGAATATTAGTTAGATATTATCTATGATTTGTTATGAGATTTTTCACTATTTGATATTCTATATACTATATATATATTTGTGAAAATTTAAATGGAAAACCAAAAGATTTTATGCTTTTGTTTATCAGAGAGAGTCACGTTTCTCAATTTATGGTGATACGAGGGTTTCCCAAAATTTATGAAGTCTCACATCGAAGAAGTTAGAGAATCGTCCAAACATTTATAAGATAGGTGGAATATTCTTTTTATCATTGATTGATTTTGAGATAGATGTTTACACTATCTAATACGGTATGAGATGCGCCTCTTAAATCCAAATGTACTGTATTTGGTACAATAAAAATAAAATAGACATCTGATTCAAAATTTGTTAACAAGACATGATCATATTTAAGTGACTTGTTTATCATCACCACTAATTAATTTAAAGATGAATGTTCATTAAACTAAATTGGTAACTAAATAATAATAATAATAATAGAATTCGTTGGTTAATTTTGTTTTTGAATGGACAATTATTTTAAATTTGGTAGCCATAATTACAAAATGATTGAAAAAAATGTTAAATCTAGAAAATAGCTTAAAATTTAATTATTATAAAAAATTAAATATTATCGCGGCTGATAAATTATATGGCAATGTGTAGAAAAAGGCTCAACATTTCCTTTTCAGTCAAACGTTGTTTGTTCGTGTTCCATTCCACGTCTGATTTTCTTTCTTTCTTCTTCCCTTGTTTTTTCTTTTTAGTCGGAAAGGAAAAAAAAAAAAAAAAAATATATATATATATATATATACACATACATACATACATAGTTTTTATTATTTGAACAAAGTTAAAATTTGTATATAATATAAAAAAATAGAATTTAGTTAAAATTATATTTGAATGTTTGTGATTTTAATGAAATAAATATTACTAGATATTTTTTATATTTATTAGATTCAATATTTGAATATTAATAAATATTTTAAAATATTAGTTAGATATTCTTTATAATTTGCTAGGGCATCTTTCAATATTTTGTAATATACATATTTAGATTTGCAGGATGAACTTGGTGTTAGTCCAAACAAAATCACGAAAACCCTAACTGTGATGTTGAACTGAATTTATTTAAAATAATAAAACCAACACCCCATCAACCTTTACGGTTATTCAAATTCATTTTAATTATCTGAGCTTTTATTATTTAACATTAACTCAATTGATCTTACTTTCACTTAAAATTTAGCTTTCAAAATTTTATTTTTAGTTTTGATTTTTAGCCTAAAATTTTAATGCATTTTTATAATAAACGAAAATGATATTACAAAAATATTGAGAAAAAATAATTTAGATTACAAAAAAAATAGAATCAAAATATTTCCAAGAGGAAAACTCGTAATTAATTTAAATATTCAAATTGGAAACATCATTACACATACCAGATTTTTTTTTTTTTTTTTTTTTTTTTTTTTTTTTGGTCTTAGAACCCCAAGGTTTACTTTTCTTTCATTTGATCGAAGTGCGTTATGACAATCTTAACGTTAAAATATAAAATTAATCACATAAATTATGGATAAAATTAAACACATATATGTTTTATTTGCTATATTTATGTCAACCAGATATTCATTAATAACCATAAATCTTACTTTTTAATGCACATCTTTTCTCTTTCCTATCTCTATTTTCTCTTAATTCAACGATATATTTCTATTTCTATTTTCTAATTAATTCAACAATATTTTCGGGTAAAATTTCAAATATTTAATAACATCTTCATCAAAGGTTCCCACTATCCTCTTCTTGCTTCTCAATTTTGCTTCCTAATATTCAATATTTTAAATAAATAAATAACTACTAAATATCAAAATAAAATTAAAAATAAAATAATCTTTACATTTTATTCAACAATATGTGTAATGCATGTATTTTCAACTACACTTATGCATGTTTTTTGTTTTATTTT
>JBBMEG010080432.1:0-11567 GCA_037832605.1 Cyclanthera cordifolia | reverse complement strand
TATATATATATTCGCTTTCACTTTCACTTTGAATGGATGTCTTGCATTATAAACCCGTAATATCTTCAGAAAAACTGCCCTTGATTGGTAAAAATTAAAAACACCCCAATAATAATAATAAAATGGAAAATGGGAAAACAAAAAAACCTAAGAAGAAAATTGCATGGTAGGTTTCGACTACTCTGTATAAACCCAGGTCTAATCAAACAAGCATACATTGTTCTAGCATGAATTCAGTGTACTTACAGTTGCAGAGGCCCAAAGCCATGCCTTGAAAGTTTGAAGTTGATTTTTAATATTAGATTCTACCATCAGTGCTTTAACTCCTCGCCACTCCGTACGAGACTTCAAAGAAGCCTTTTCGGTTGCCCAGATAGCATAATCTACCTATACATGAATCAATGACTTTAACTATTTTATTATTAAAAAAACGTCAAAAGCACAAGCAAAAAAAAAAAAAAAAATTATAGATTCTTGAATAATTATAATCCAAATGAATAAATGAAGATGTCCCAGAAGAAAAACTAAACTTGCAGCGCTTGCTTTTCAAATTCTCCAAAAGTTGCCAGTATGTCATAACTCTGCGGCAGGTGCTTGAAATAAGGGAACCACCAAGAACTGCTTCCTTTACTAATCTCATTGAGTAAACAGAATGTCAACTTCTGCATTTGAGAAAGGAAAAGATAGTGAAATAAACATTAGAACACCAGTAAAACATTGTACAAAGAGAAAATAGAAAATGGAAAATGGAAAATTAATACTATCTCAGATAAACACATCAGATATGTTCTAGATAATCTTTGGTGATTTAACACAATTCAACCTGTTAACAATGCCTATGTTCAAACCATGTAAAATCCTTTTCTCTTCAATAAAAATTGATTTACACTTGTTGGTCATTTATCAAATTTACAAGCCCACAAGTGAAAAGAAGGGTTGAGTTTATTGACTGATGTAATTAAATTACGCTTTTTGATTGATTGATGATTTAACATGATTAATCAACTTCAAATTTAAAAAAAAAAATTAAATCATTTAAATCTTCATTATCTTTGTTTCAGCAGCACTAAAGAATATTAAACTAACAAAGAATGGAATATAGAACATCTTTGTGAATACCGACAGTCTGCATTCAAGTATTATAAAGGAACTTCGAATGACACCCACATCACGTTTCAAGTGATAGGCATACTTGTAATTCTTAAATTCTCCTCCAAAGTCTCTCCTACTTAAAGATGTAGTCACTTGGCAAGACCTAGTACATTCGGCAAGGTTTTAAAAAGGCTAAAAGCGGGGCCTCAAGACAGTATGAGGAGTAAGCCTCAATTTTAATTAAAAACATTATACAAATTCTAAATGGGTAAAACATATTACATAAGTATAAGTCATTAGGCACATGAAAGTGCCTAATGTATATGATAGCTCAAATGACAACACCATCAATTCAAATAAAAACTTTGAAGATCAAATTCTTTGAGCCCTTCTCCTTTAGAGATTATTTTTTTTCTTGATAAGTTTCCACGAAAGAGTTAATACTATTGATAGAATTTCAAGAAAGATGTCTTCTTCGGTTGCTTTGTTTAGTTTCATCCCAAGTCAGGGAGAAAAAGAAAACAAAGACCATAAACCTTTGGCGTTGCGACTTTTCCTGATCTACTAAGACACCTTCTAAAAGATGTTTGGTTTTCTGTTTGTAAGATACAAGGGGAGATGATGAAGAGATTCATATCCAACTTCCCTTTCGAGAGAAGGGTAGGTTTTTGTGACGTGATGAGGAAGAAACAATAGAACTTTTAGGAGCGTTGGTAGATAGGGCCCTCGTGATGTTTGGTCCCTCAGACCCTCACTAAGTTTTGAGTTTCTCTTTGCGAAGTTGTATAGTATTTTTATTGATTCGTGAGGTCAAGAAATTCCATAAGAAAACTTAGTACATTCGGTTTCTAAGTTTCTAACTTTGTCCTCTGCCCCTTTTTCCTTTGAGTAATAACCAAGGCCAAAACAAAATTCTTTCTACGAGTGATAGCGAAGCGCCGTTCCTTTACTATTCAATTTCTTTCTTCATTTGAATAAAACTTCTTTTCCCACCCATTTAAGCACATAGCCTCATAGGCATTACTCCTTTTGGGATCATATTGCTTAGGCAACTTATTAATATGTGGCATGCATTAATATTCAATACATCACATATTAATTGATCATGCAACTTTATTAAGCATCACATATTCCCCTTCGTACTTAAATGTGTCATAAATTCATAAGGTCACAAACTTTTTTTTCCAAATGTTCTTTTACACCAGCACCAACCTCAACGTGATTTATCTCAATCGCACTAATTAAGCATCATCAAGTGTGAAAAAACAATAAAATCCCATTTTAGCAAAGAACGAACCTGAACAGAAGAAAGAGATGGGTATCTATTCAAAGCCATGGAGAGATTGTTATCTTCCAACGACATACTTTGGGTAGTGAACAAGACAGATTTTGGAACTCTCAGCACTAATTCTCCTTTGTTAAGATGACGAGCAGCCGCTAGACCTCTCCTGAAGCACAATTTCCTTCAAAATTAACGACGGAAGTGCGGCGAAAGAAAGAGAAAAGAATAGTAAAAAGAAAGCGAGAAATCAGAGCATACCCGCCAGCATCAGGAAAGTAAGAGACGCATAAAGAACGATCCAGACAAGAATGTGAACTCTGTTTGTCGACAGAATCTGTAATTCCATGATCCGCCGCCCATCTCAGCAGGCTTTCAAAAGTGCTTCCTTCAGTTTCCATTTCAGAAACCCTCCATCAAACTGACTGCTCCTCGACGATTTTGTCAAGTGGATTAAACTTCAGAGCTTGGAGGGGTTTGGAGTGAAAAGAGATTTGCTAATCCATATTAAAACCTGTTCTCGTCCAAATAGGTTAAATTACACTTATTTTCAAAGAAAAAAATAAAAATAAATGAGGGATGCTCAACAAACCCCACAACCCGAACCAACCCAACCCAATTTGACGGGTTGGGATGGGTTATTAACTTATTTAGATTTAGTTAGGTTCAAGTAAATGAAAAATTATATATTGAGTTGGCTCTTTGATTGATCTAAAATTAATTTGGAATAATTGAGAGTAACTCTAATTTATTATTATTATAAAAATTATTAATTTACCTATAACGTAATTATATATACTTACATTTATTTTATTTTATTATTATCTTTTATAATATATATAATAGTATAAATTGAAGTTGAATGATTAATTAGTGTTATTATGTAAATTTTTTGTTTGCATTTAAAACAAAAACGACTTATTGACTCAATCGATCCAATCTAAAATATATACGTTTGTTGCTTAAAAGAGAAGGTATAAGTTATGAATTTGGTTGAGTTGGGTTGGGTTATGTTCACAAATGGGTTGAGTTGGGTTGGGTCATGTCGATAACTGGGTTGGGTTGAAAATTTAACCAACCAAATTTTCCTCAACCCAACCAATCCAACCCATATACACCCCTAGGTTAAATAACCATTGATTTAGACAATATAAATTATGGCGTGTTTGGCTAGGGCAGGAAAAAAATGGAAGCGAAGGGAAAGAAAATGTTAGTGAGTATGTGTTTGGGTGCAGAGAAGAGATGAGAAGTGTTAAGAAAGTTTGTGTTTGGGGTGTAGGGTTTGGAGGGAAATGGGTAGAAATTGGTGTTGGGTGGGGGAGCGAAGTGTTACTAAGTCTCTCTGTTTGGGTGCAGGAGAGAGAAGAGAGAAGAGAAGTATTAGTAAGTTTGTGTTTAGGATGCAAGGATGGAAAGGGAATGGTTATTTTTTTTTTTAAATCTTAATTTCTTAATTTATTATAAAATTGAAATATTATAATGATAAAATATTATAAAATAAATTAATTAGCATATTGCAGGAAATTAAATAACCATTATGATTTGTACTAAAAAAAACTATTATGAAATCGGATGCATATAATATTCTAAATAGTGCCCTCATAATGCATTATCAATGACAAAAAACATGGAGTCTAACATAAACAAACATACATAAAGAAGTTTTACCATCTCATCCCATTACATTCAAGTATTTTTATCCCTTCGAAGAATATAAACTACGTGTCATGCGCTCGTCAAGCTTAAGAAAAGTCAACATCTTATCTTAATCGCATGCTACTAAATGCACCAAGGCATCTTGTTCTTCTTCTGAAAAGTAATCAAGGGAAGATATTTTCTTAATGGCTTCCTCTCTGTCTGTCGACATGAACTCTTGCCTATGCATTTGCCAGTTTGTCAGTTTTTTTTACTTTTCTTGAGCATGTGAGCATTTGAGCATGTCATTCGTAGCATTTAGTAACTCGGGATCCCTTCCTACCTTTTTCCTCCTACTCCCACTACTCCTAGATTAATTTTCCACTAGACTTGTCGAGCCCATTTCTGCATTGATTGGAGATTTTGGGTCATCAAAATTCATACTTGGTCCTTTGTCGGTAGAGAAGGCGGTTGTGTCTCAAGAACATAGCAACCAAGGATATTTAGGTCTATAAAATCCTCTGGCATAGACTATTGGCTAGCCTCTCTTAAGAATGTTGTTTTTGCTACTGCACATGTGGGATTAACATGAATGGACCTGCTAGCTCTATCCTCCCTGAATATGTGGGATAATGCTTGAAGATGTAGGAGTGGTCTATTCCAAAGACCCTTTGCATTAGGATGAGTTTGTAAAACAGAAGGACATTTTTAAGTGATGAGGTACATATACATTTTAACAATCAAAATCATTTTGAAGGTAAAAGAATAAAGAATTATACCAAAAGAATTAAGAAATATACTTTCGCTCATTCATCAAAAGTGTCATTGTCCATTTCGATACACATCCTTCCCTCATTCCATCCAAACCCACTTCCTGCCGGCCAAACATCTCCTTGATGCCTTAGTATTGTTTCTTAATTGTCCTAACCTTACATTCGATGCAAATATTATTTATTGTTGTGTCTGGGAATTTCTACTGCATGTAGGTAAGCAATGTATTAATATAGCATTGTCTAAATGTACTGCTAAGTGTTGTCAGGTATTTGGCCTCTAATCCAAACAACTCGTCTACCAAATTAGCATCCTTAACGGTTGTCCAATAATGTCGTTTTGATCTATTTCTGCTTGACATTTCACATCAAATGAAATAAACATTATTAATAACATTCTTAGGCGTTATTAGTAGAAATTCAAAAACAAAGATTCTAAACATTTTTAATATATCAAAATAGAGTACAAGACAAATTAAATTCCTTTAAATTCATAAGTACATGAACAAAATGTTAGATGCAGTGGTAAAGTGAGGAATCACCAAGAAGAAAACATTTGTTTAGCGAGCATTTATCTAAACTGACTTCATTCATCTGTCACCTCTAGAAATTCAATATTATCTGGCTCAATATTTTTTCATTGTGTGTTACAACCCGGTCCATAACCGTTAGGTAATACCAAGGAGGTTACTAATGGATGGAAAATTTATTAAAAATTGCGGCAGAGTTTCTCCTAAAATATGAGAAAATCATACCTGTAAAACTTGTAACCGCATAACCTGGACATTTTGAAATTCATTTCAATACGTCCCTGCAATTTTAAATCAAGCTTTCATTCCATCCAGGTAGTCAAACAGATAAAAAATCCCG
Source organism: Cyclanthera cordifolia (assembly GCA_037832605.1). NCBI lineage: Eukaryota > Viridiplantae > Streptophyta > Magnoliopsida > Cucurbitales > Cucurbitaceae > Cyclanthera > Cyclanthera cordifolia. Next base: position 5,921 of record JBBMEG010080432.1, on the reverse strand, counting down.
AGATCACAATTTTAAAGCTAAAACAGTTCAAATTAAGTTATTACAATAGTTTATGCAAAAATAGATGCAATAAGGCTTAAACTATTAGGAAAGGATATTAAACGACGCCAAAGACACGTTCCCCTTTAGGTCCAACCTCAGCTACCTCGGTCATCCATCCTAGTGCATACCTGCAACTATGGTTTTGAATCCATAGCAAACATAAAACGAACGGGTGAGTCTGTGACACCTTAGTAAGAAACCACGCACGGGGTGCACGCAACATATAGAAAGAACACATGTGTAATCAAAAGTCTATGAATAACATACATAAACAAACGAGAACGTATCCCGACTCTCGAGTACAAGTGTCGATGAGCCCGATGGCCATTGACAATAACCACAGAGAAGTCTTATGATTCATAAGACCCAAAAAGCCATTACGCAACCCTATAGCATAAGGCGGAGCACCTTGATACTTGGGTGTAAGTTATGGAGTCGCTCAGGCGTCTCCCGGAATACCTCCGACGCGACTGAGGCGAATAAGAACCTATCAGGTTCCCCTAAGGCATCTCGTTCGACTGTAAGTGTAGGTATCTGCCCAAGCATTAGCGGATGCACTAACTGAAGCCTGGATCACGCTTCCACTTGACAGCTTAGAACTTGTACAGTCTGTGATGCTCTAACTATGCTATAGTTAAATGTAAATCCAATAGTATCTCAAGTAACTCCCTATGTATTAGAAAGAATTGCGAGAACCCCGACCATAGTCGGCTACCAAACACATCTAAAAGACCATATGGTCAGACTCGATGGTCACATGCCGCTCTCAGGATGGTTGCAATTCATTCTTCCACAAGCACAATCTATTACATCTAACTATCTTTATCTGTCAGAGAACGTTACCGCATCCGGCCACCCTGATGGGTCATTCACTACGTGCCACGTAGCAATATCCCCTATGGTCTACTACAACCACTCTATGGCGGGGCAGAGACATGCCAAGGTCGTTTGGTCGACATGCTCGCACTAAAAAGGAAAGGGACTCTACACCTGCAACAACACACAATGTTTGCAACAAACCCTATGGTCTTATGCAAATGTACATAACAGGAGAAAGATAGGTTAAAGGCAATCAACCTACATAATCTTCTATAACTCATTACGTAGGAACAAATCAACACATGACGTGCTACGCAATGCGTCAACAGAACATGCTTCACCTCAAGTACATAATAAACCAAGAATGGACATACGACAGATACTAAACATATTCGACATGCGGGTATTAAGAGTCAAATCTACATTCATGAATAACGTATACATCAATCAACAAAGAACCCTACATGCATCTGTAACGCCCGGGGTTAGGAGGGGTACATGAATGAACCGAGTCCACATCCAAATGAGAGGGATCTTGGGGATATAGTTCCATGGTTAAAGGCTTAAGAGAATTGATTTGTACTACTTATACCATCAAGGTGCACCTTCCTTTTCGGTGGCTCAATCTAAGGAACTTCACAATTAAGCGTGCTTAGCTTGGAGTACTCTTAGAATGGGTGACCTCCTAGAGATTTTCCTAGGATGCATGTGAGTGAAGACAAAACATGCTAAAAAGGACACGTGATGGTTTGTGGGGATAGTCTTCATTCTAAGAAGTGCTTAGAGGCTGGTAGCTAACGTGGCCGGGTCGCAGGGGATGTAGAGGAATGCCGGGGCCCAAAGGGGCCGGATTCCAAGACCTCATCCGAATCTTGGGCTACGGGCGTTACAAATGGTATTATAGCGGAACCTCTCCTAGTAAGATGTGGTTAGGGGACGAACCAAAGTGGAAGCTGGTGGACATGTAACGCCCGGGGTTAAGAGGGGTACATGAATGAACCGAGTCCACATTCGAATGAAAGGGATCTTGGGGATATAGTCTCATGGTTAAAGGCTTAAAAGAATTGATTTGTACTACCTATACAATCAAGGTGCACCTTCCTTTTCTAACCAGCCGAAAGGTCATAACAACAAGCAAGCTCCGCTCACTCTTAGCTTAAGGTCCACACCTGAAAACTCCTATCAGCGACAAAAAACAAACCAAAAGTAAACTTTTAGTATCCAGCTGAAGTTTCGACCAAGGATTCCAATAAGGTTCTTCCAAAACAATTGAGCACTAGCCACTCCTTTTAAATCCACATTAAACCACTTTCTACCAAGCCTAAGGGAAATCTTACAGTGAGTACAATTCAATCCAACCAATGAAAGCTAAAATTGATAACTCACCAAGAACAACCCGAAGCTCAGCCAAAGGATGACGCACCACCACATAGCCTAATAGCTTGCAAACTTAGGTCTCGACAACTATACAACAAGCAATCGACCTTCAGGTCTACTCGCACACTACGAAAAAACACCCAGGAGTATGACCACAAAGAAAACACTCCAATAAAAGGTAGCTTGACAGCGAGAACTGAGATTCAACCGACCCACGAGCTATATAAACAAACCAACATAAACTTCAAGTCGACTTACTAAGCCAAGCATCGCCTTAAATTTGACATCAATAACAATTCTCGACCAAGCTTTCAAAACAAGACTGCACCCTTCGAACACACACGACCTGCCAGAAAACTCGAGCACAAAACCCATTGGCCTCCATCGAAACTGGATCTTCCCTTTGAACCACACCAGAACAAACCCCAATGAAAATAACCAAAAGCTACAATCCTTTTGACACTCCCGTCACACCCTCAACAAAACCAGAGCCTTATCACAGCTTTAAACACTAAAAAATTGGTGTTGAATTGAGCAAGGGGAGGGGGTTAGTTTGAAAGAAAAAGAAGACAGAGGCGAGAGAAATGGGGAGAGATCACCGAGAGGCAGAGCAAATCAAGATAGATGGAGATAGAGAGAGATTGCGAGGGAGGGGAATCGAAAGGGAGAAAGGCTTTCGCGTGAGGGAAAAAGGAAGAAATCGAAGGGGAGGAAACAAAGAAGAATAAGAAGAAGGAAATTTGGGGGTTAGGCAACTTTAGGGTTAATCTTTTAGTCTTTGCCCTAAAACTTTTTATTAGTAGGAAATTTGACCCCATGATTCACTTTTTTGCCCTCAAGCTTTAGAATAATACCAAATTAGGCCCCTAAGTTTTTTTTTGAATTAAAATCCTACAATCTTTTTAAAGGGAGTAAGTGAATGGATATCGAGTAGACCAAAAAATGTGGTTTGTCATATTGTGAAGTAGTTGAAATTGTATCTTGATCATCAAATTTGTCTACTGTAACTTCTTCCATTTCTTTTAGGATTAGGTTATTAATGTAGCTTGTAGCTAGGATAATATAGCCTTTGGTTTCGACGTTGTAGTTTCCCTTCTTTCTTAATATTGCCCATGTCCCTTTCAGTCTACCTAATGCCTTTGAATTATATTTCATGTCGAAGAGCGTCTCTTATTATATAATTCTTTTGCGGTTCTAGGAGCATTAGCAACACCTCTTCAGTCAGCTAGGTGATACCTTTCGCCTCGATAGGGTGGAAGAAATCCTTTATGTTTGCATAGTTACATCATATAGGTAATAAAATCCTGGTGATGGAAAAAGGTTTATTAAAACGTTTGAGGTGAACTACGATTGTGATTAAGTTAGAAATGATATTATTTTATATTACCGCGAGGCACTTTTAGACCGTTTGGTTGTGAAATACTATCTCATAGTACCGAGAATCAGTTGGTGACCCTTTGAATCCCGCATAAATGAACATAAACTCTATAGAAGGTGAACAAACACTAAGAATATTTGTGGCAAGATGACCTTTCCTTGTTCAATATCGTGGTTGGTCAATAGTTGGTACTTTAACTTTGATATATGCGCCATCTAATGCACCGAGACAATTCTACAAAAGAACACTAGTAAGACTTGGTCATAAAGCTATGTAATTATTACGTATTTCAATATTTACCTCAAAATACTTCCATCAATGATCGGTGATCTAACTCGTTATAGGTTATGGTTTTTTAATAGCACGTCATGACACTGTAAAACAGATGTAAGCACTTCATGGAAATGTTGTGAAACTGTTTCTCCAAAACGCGCCATTGGGTTCACATAATCCAATTTTTTACATCATGTGCACAAATGTATAGGAACATTGCAACTATCTCAGCTACCCCTACGCACTTAGTGGGCCTAAACCCATCCCTCGTAGATAGGAGGGCACATAGTTTGGTAAATGTTGATATATCCAATCTAGTGAGCCCTCGAAATGATCGATTACTTTTTCCTATCTGATGGAAACAATTCATAGTTTTCATCGTGTGACTTCAAATTGGTGGTTCTAGTTCTTCCTTGTTCTCATCCTTCTCATTATACTTGTCCACCAATTGTATTAGTCCAAGGAAGTGTTGGCTATTTTTATTGACGTTGTTTATCATTTGAAGAGCCTCATAAATTTCAGTATCTTCTTTGTTTGTTGACATCTTATTACTTTTGTTTCAAAAGTTCTTTATCAATCTCAGTTACATAAAAATAAATCCTAATGAATATTTTACAATGAATAATTATTGCAACTACTTCCACAAACAATAACATTGTAGTTCAACAATTGCAATAACATGACCATGAAGATAAATTTTCAAATAACAATCAATTTGCAAAGTCATAATTATTCTTTAATATTTTTTAAGGTTTGAAATACTATGTAATGTTATTAGAAAATACATTATTTTAAATATCACAAGATTTTTTTTTTTTTTGATTTTCTTAGTACGAGAAGAAACAATTTTTTTTTTGTTTAAGAGGAAACAATAGATTTTTTTAGTATGATAGGAAATAAGAAACATTATTATTATTATTATTATTATGGATATAAAGATAAATTATTCATCTTACTTCACCTTTTTATTTTGAAAAATCCTTATTCCACTACCTAGTAATCGATACTTTAATGTAATTTTAAAATTTTAATTTTTGAAATTTAAATGTACAAATATTATTAAAAAGTAGCTATTGAAAGTTATTTTTAAAAGTTACACAACTGAATAGTATTTGAAAGTTTGTTTTTCTAACAAATAAATGATTTACGGTAGAAAAATTAAGATAACAATTTTAAAATTTATAAATTAAAAAAAAAAAAAGTTTATGAACCAAATTAAAATTTTAAAACTTTTTTAAAATTAACTTTTAAATATGCAATCATAAAGTAACTACTCAAGCTTATTTAGTAAAAAACTTTCTTCGACCACTATTCCAATTTTTTTTTTTTTTTTTTTTTTTTTTTTTTTTTTACCATTCCTCTATAACATACACAATGGAGTACAATTTATTATAAATTTTTATGTCATAAATATTGTTTAAAAATTGGTTAATAATGCATTATATCTTACCAATGCGTTTTCTCCGCTTTCCATTCCAATATCTTATAAATTTTTAGTTAATAACACAATCTTTTAAGGGTTCTTTATATCCATAGCCATATGGAGAAACTCATTTACATTCATGCCAAAAAAGTAATTTAATTGCAATCATATCCATTTTCATTTTTTTGAATTTAATAATACATAGGATTTGACTAGAATACCCTTCATAATTTAGTTTGAAATTTACCTATTAAATACATTTTTTTAAACACCCAAAATACTTTCCAAAACTGTTCAGAAACTACCATCCACGTTGCTAGTGGTACACGATTCCCATAATTTTCGCAGGAATTTCATTATTAAAAGCGCTGATTTTCGCCAGAGAAAGCTTCAAACTTTTCTCCAGTTCGTGCAGGACCTCTCGACTTCTTCAACGATTTCTTACTGCTTCTTGGTATATTGTTCGTATTTTTCATCGATTTTTTTGCGATTTTCCGACGATTTCAAGAAGGTATGCAGTCTTTGTGTACTTGTATGAAGGTACTCGTAGATGGTTGGGAGGTATATCGATTCATGAAGACCTATACACACAAATATTCGTTGCAAAAA
>JBBMEG010080431.1:0-11570 GCA_037832605.1 Cyclanthera cordifolia | reverse complement strand
TGATTTGCCCTGTTTTTTTCTTGCTGTTTGGTTCTGGAATACATTTAATTGCAGGGGGAAAGAACGGTGACCTAACATATTCTTGGTTAGAACTTTATTTTTCTTCATGAAAAGTATTTTGATTTTGCATATATTCCTATATATATATTTATTTTTATGTCTTTTTATATATTGCGCCTTAAGTAAAAAAGTCTGCGCCTTAAGGTGCACCTTGCGCCTTAGGCCCCAGAGGCCATTGTGCCTTAGTGCGCTTTGGGCTTTTTAAGACTAAAAGTTCTTCATTAAAACCAAAATGGAAGAGACGGTTGAAGGAACAATGTGCGGAATAAGTAAAGTTAAGGGCAAACGAAGGATTGAACAAGATCATTTCTTTCATTGGTGTGGATAAGAAAGGATGGCATGGGCACATTGAATTGAAAACAATGTGATAGGCCCTTACCGATCAGGGAGTGTTTGGATGATCAATTGTAGGAGTTATTATTTTGAGTGATTAGAAATGAGTGGTAATTTTGAGTGGTTTTGAAGTAGATATTGTAGTAATATCTCGTTTGTATGAAGTTGTTTAAAGAGTGGTTATAAAAGCTCATTTGTTATAGCTCCATAAAAGCTCGAAACAAACACCCTCTTAGTGAGTTAGTTGTTAACCATGGTTACTTAGTTAGAGTTGGTTAAGCTATGTGCCTATATAAGCTAACTAGCTTAGGTCTCTTTATGAATAGGAAATACTATGTTGTGAAGGGTTAAGTCTTTGATGGAGATTGGGGAATTCTCTTAACATGTTGGTTATTCTCATTTATTTTGGATATTATTTGTTTCCATGTTTACTAAATACAGATCTTGTATTATTTATAAAGGATAAAATCCTATATTATTATTTATCTTCTTTTTTGTATAACGAGGGTTTCCCTTTTTAAGGAACCATTCTTTCACGGAATAATAAGAAAAAGAATTCCTCTTTTTTAGTTATTGCACATGGTATTGGAGCAATATTAAAATTTTTAAAAAAAGAGGGACAAAACTTTGTCTGCCTCATCACAAAAAAACCCTAAAACAACAAACCCATTCTTGCCGTCTAGTTCGCCGTCGCAAATGTAAAACCCACGTCATGAACTTCGCCATCAGCCCCTTCGAAGCCGTGATTCGTCTTGATTCGGTACAAGAAGTCTTCCCCAAATCTCTTGCCAAGTACCCACTTAAGTGAATTTTTTTGGTGTTAAAATTACTCCCCTTATTATTATCATTAGCTTGGTTGCTATCTAGTCCTCTCTAGCCTTAAAATTTTGTAAAGGAACATGTCCAAAGACAAGATATCAGTTGCTAGAATATAACCCAATAATCCTACTATCCAAATTACAACCATTCGGCTTAATAGTGACAATTACCTTCGGTTGTCACAAAGCGTACAAATGTTTATTCGTGGTCAAGGAAAGATTGGGTATCTAATTCGAGACAAGATAAAACCTTCCAAAGATGATCCTTTATTTGTCACATGGGATACAGAAAATAGCATGGTTATGACCTGGTTAGTAAACTCAATGGTAGAGGATATTAGTAGTAACTATATGTGTTACTTCACTGCCAAAGAACTATGGGATTGTGTCATAGAAATGTATTCAGACCGAGAAATTCAGTCACAAGTGTTTGAACTGAATCTCCAACTTGGTGAAATAAAGCAAGGAGGACACTCTATTACTCAATATTTTCATTCTCTAAAACAAGTTTGGCAAGACCTTGATATGAGTGAAAATTCATTGAAGACCAGAAACATTATAAGAAGTTAGTTGAGAATGGTCGGATTTACAAATTCTTAGTTGGTCTCAATGTTGAGTTTGATGAAGTTTGAGGCAGAATTTTAGGATAAAGTAGTATGCAATATTAGTGAAGTTTTCTCTTTAAGTTCGCAAGGAAGAGAGTCGTCGAAATGTAATGATTGGAAAAACCATTGGATACTGTCTAAAGCTCGACATTGATTGTAGAGGCCGCTGCAAATAAAGCATCTGATCAAGCAAATAAGCCCCGAGTGCGATGTGACAAACTGTAACAAACTACGACATACCAGGGAAACCTGCTGGAAGATTCTGGGAAACCTGACAGTCATAAAGGTAACAAACAAGGTGAACAAAATATTTGCCCACCATCTTCTATTGTCAATAATGTTACTTAAATTTTTTCAATAAAGAGCAAATTGAATAAATCCTGAAGCTGCTAAAGACCACTTCGACTTCTGGTAATTCTAGTGTTTCCTTGGCACAAACAGGTAATTGTCCTCATGGTTTCTCATGTCTTAATACGGCTCCATGGATTATAGTTTCTGGAGCTTCTAACCTTATGACCAGCTCCTCAAAATCTTCCAAATCATATTCTTCTTTATATTCTAATGAAAGAATTAGAATAGGGTAGTTTTTCATCTATTTCTGGAAAAGGAACTATTAAGTTATCATCTCAACTATGGGAAACGAGAATGGGAAAGAATAACAAAATTTAAAAGATATCAACAATACAATGAAGATAATTTTTGCAAGTTCTTGAAAAATGGCACAGTTTCTTAACATTTATTAGTACTCAAAGAAGGTCATAGATATGAAATTGTTGAGATAAAAGAAAATTAGGTAGATTGATGATAAGGCCTAACTCCTGTCAAAGGTCCCTCACTCTACTATGAGTCAATATAAAAAATGCTTGTCTATTTATGTAGGAGAAGTTTACATTATATAGACTAGGGTGGTTAACAAACTAACCACCTAACTTGTGATCTCCTAACCAACAATTAACTTAACTACAATATCCCTAAATCCTATCAATTGAATATTTAATTATTAATGTTTTTTTTAGCACATCAAGTTATATATTTTGAGCGCATCTTATATCAGAGATTTCTAGGAGTAAGTTGGCATTCATTAAGTTGTATTCAATTTCAGCGGTCTTCATGTCTTCCCAATCTTTTCGAACATCCTGCGAGATGGCAGGCGATGTGCAAGTGTTGTCCATCTTAAACTTTTCATGGGCAGACTTAATAGATTTAGATCGACAGCCATTTTGATATGTGAAAAGATAGAACAAGGTTTTTGTGTTCAGAGGCCATGTGAAGACTAAAGAACAATTTGTAGATATCTTCTGAGGCATTGTTCTCTAATAAGTTGTGCATGTTGATTATATTATATGCTTCAACTTGAGGAGAGGATTAGCTCGGACATGAGTATAGTTATAATTTTGTAAATATATCAGTTGTGCGGTTCTCTAATATGTTTTACCTTCTCCTACCTAGGTTAACCTTGTACTCTTGAAATTTATCAGGCCATAGCTCAAACCAATCAACTCCAACCGATTTCACTGAATTAAATTTCTTGGTGGTTGGTTAAGATATTTTGATTTCAATGGAGATTTGACAATACCTAATTACATCTTCCATGTTTCAATATTGGGTTCCCAAAACTTCCTTCTTCCTGGATTATATCCCTCAGGAGCAAACCAAGATAAGAGGTTCGAAGAGATCCGGGTTCCCAATCATGACACCAACTTTTTAGCTTCAACATTGATCCCACTCAACCTTTGATTTACCCCAGTGGACCTTCAAACTAGATGCAACTGCAAAAGCTCATATCTCTTTGGTAGATTGTTAATGAGTACATTATCATAAGACACATGAAATACTATTATTTCCAACGAAGAACCTTTAAACCTTTTTTATTTCAGGAAGAAACTGTTAAGATTTCATTTATGAATGAAGAACCTTCGGATCTACCCTTAATCTACTCCTTTTGTAAAACTCTACCACCCTCTCTTCCTTTGATTTCTTCTAGAACTGAAACCAGCCAAGAGTTGGATGCATAATTCCAAACATTATTAGCTTTTTCTTCTTTGTTTACTGCATGCTCAAGTATTTTCAGATACATACGACTTAGAGATTGAAAATTAACTTCTTTTTCTTCAGTTCTGGTGGGTGCCCCATTCAAAGGGCTAAAGAGGTTCATATGGTCGGCTATGGATCGGGTTTTTCACTGGAATTGGTGGTTGGAAAGAAATAGGCGAATTGTCAGGGATGGTTGTTTCACATTTGATCGACTTTTTGAAACTATACTTTATGATGTTTATTTTTGGTGCAAGCATATTTATCCCTCAAGTGTTATTCTTAATCATTTTTTATCTCAAACTGGTGATCATTCTTGTAATTATTTTCCTTTGGAGTTTTAACTCTTAATTTATGAAATGTTTTTTATCAAAAAAAAAAAAGAAAAAAGAAAATGAACTTCTTTATCAGTAACAAGGAGTATAAAGATGACAGCTTCAGAAGGAAGGATTTGGATTTATGGTACCATAATGGTGTATATTTTTGTTTCCCATACAATGAATAATAAAAGAGCCAAAACGCTTGTTGGCTTTTACCCAAAATATACACCATTGATATCTTTGTGATCATGGTAAGGGAACTTTGGGAAAGAGTGTATATTTAATTAGGCCAGGATTCAGATTGAAGTCAAACTACCACTTCAAGTCTCTTTTGTACAATTTCAGTTTTTGTCGATTTGTTTTGAGGTGGCCGATGTCTTCATTTTGATGTTCATTTCCCAGGTTTTGTACAGTATGTATAATACAAAGAAAAACGACTTTATTCTTTGTGTGCCTTCATAGTTATGCATTGGTTTTATCGGTATGGATGATCTGGAGCTGGGGAGACCATGAGACTAGCCTAAGTAGTTTATATGTCATGTATCGGCTTAATTTCTTCTGTATTACTGCTTTATGAACTGGATTTATTATTGAGACATGTACTGGATGTTTATTATTTTTAATGTTTTGGATTTAGAACTAGGTACCCATTTTGCACGTTTTATAAACTATTAATATTCTTCTTAATAAATGAGGTATTTATTCGTCATGTCTCAGTTTTAAAGGTCGTTTTTATCATGCATCTAGAGTATAGGCCTAGATGAGACTCTAGTTTGGGTTGGGCTTTTACATGTCTTCTAGCAGCAACTCTCTTTGGAGCACGTTTATTGGACGACTCTCCGTCGACAACATGTTTACTGTGACTTAGATTGTTCGTCATCTTGAAAAAAAAGCAAAAGGATCTTGCTTTTCGGGTAGAACACAAAATTGTCCCCACAGACGGCGCCGACTGTTGATATTGAAATATGGTTTTCCAAAATCAATAGTAAATATTTGTTTACCTAGGACGAAATTGCCTGCAAAATAACAAAAATTAGGTATACCTTTGTTGTATGAGCCATACGGCTTATGATGCCTAAGTCATTAAGCCGGGTATGAATACCAGTGTAACTCCTAACCGTTACCATTTGGAGGTGTAACGGTCTTGACTCTAGAGTTACTTGGACTCGGTCAACCTTGGCAAGTCGTCACCTCCACGGCTGACCCTTAGAGGTACAACCTTCTCGTTGTAACTCTACGACGCCACGAGTGTGCGACGTCTCTTAGTGCTACTTGGACTTGGTCGACTTATCCACAGGAAAGTCCTAACCTCCACGACCAACCTAGTCGTGTTGGCATACTCGACCATCCTCCTCAAAGGTCAATTTTTGGCTCGGGCAACCCTTACAGGTCCTCACCTCCACGACCAACTCACTCGGGTTAACCTGCTCGTTGTAACCGGTGACGCCACGGCTGCACCCTCTCCCTGGGTTACTTGGACTCGATTGACTCCTAGGGGAGCGTCCTAACCTCCACGACCAGCCCACTCGGGCTGACCTACTCGTTGTAACATGGGAAGCTACGGGGTGCAGCGCCTCCATACGTTACTTGGACTCGATCGACTCGTCCGCAAGAGAGTTCTAACCTCTACGACCAACCGACTCAGATTTTCCTACTCGTGGTAATAGAGGACGCCACGGGGTGTAGCGTCTCTGTGTGTTACTTGGGCTTGGTCGACTCTTGGGGGAGTCCTGACCTCCATGACCAACCCACTCGGGTTGATCTACTCTTTGTAACGGAGGGACGTCGCGGGATGCAGCGTCTCTGTACGTTACTTGGACTCGGTCTACTCTTCAGATAGTCCTGACCTCCACGACCAACCCACTTGGGATGACCGACTCGTTTTAACGGAGGACGCCATGGGGTGCAGCGCCTCAATACGTTACTTGGACTCGGTCGACTATTCGGAGAGTCCCGACCTTCATGACCAACCCACTCGTGCTGGCCTACTCGGCGTAACTCCATGTCGTTACTAACGGACCCAGTCGTTACTTAGACTCGATCGACTCTTTAGAGAGTCCTGACCTCCACGACCAACCCACTTAGACTTGATTACTCGGCGTAACTCCCGACCGTTAGCAACAGACCAAGACATTACTTGGACTCGGTCGACTCTTCGGAAAGTCCTGACCTCTATGGCTTTCCCCCTAGGGGGGTTCGACTTCTTTTGTTGGACCCGAGAGGGGTGAGGCTGCAAGGGCCGACCCTCGAGGGTCGAGGCCTTCCTTGGCTGACCCCAAGGGGAGACAGACTTGCTTGGCCGGCACCCGGGGAGTCGGCGACAAGCGTGACTGACCTCCTAGAGGTCAGCAATAGGCGTGGCCGACCCCCGATGAGTCGATAGTCAGCTTGGTTGACCCCTAGGGGGTCAGAAATCAGCTTGGCTGACCCCCGGACATCGACAATGGGTGTGGCCGACCCCCGGGGGGTCGGCATGGACTTGGCCGACCCCTTGGGGGTTAAGGCCTCCATCTGGTTGACCCTCGGGGGGCCGGCGTTGGTTTGTTTGTCTTCCAAGTGGGTTCGAACCTCTTTCGACGCTTTTGGGATATTTTTGGCTTACAACAACTTTATTTTTAATTTTAATTAAATAAGTTTCCTATTTGGTTTCCAAAGTTTTATGTTTTACCTTATTGTTTTTGTATTTAAAACATGAGTAAAGATTGTTTTAGAACTTGTTAGCATCAGGTCTATAACTTCCCAGGTTTTCAAAGAATAAAAAAAAACCAATACCTTACTCAACACCTATGCATGAAAATCAGTTATAAAACAGATTTTAACGGATAAATTAGTGCATTTATTGAAAACAGTTACGCAATGGGATCCCGAAAATATTTAATAAAATATGAACGTCTTAATTATTAAAAATGAGAAATTTAAAATATGCAAGGATTTATTCTATGCTAGAATGCAGTGATTCACATAGTCAACGCAATAGCCTGGTCATCATCCTAGTTAAAGTACCCGGAGGAAATCCATAATGGAAAGAATGAGTCGCGAAACTCAGTAATGATCCCTAACTTGAGATCAGTATAAGCATAAGTACAATAAAAATGTATGCAGAAACAATATATCAATGATGCATGATGTGATTGACAATACCGGGGCGACCTTAACAGAGCCCTACAGTTCTGAGCCTTCAATAGATAGCATGGTGTACCGGGGCTATCCTGTTGGGACATGCCACTCCCGGGCCTTCAATAGATGGTGATGGTGACACCGTGGCTATTCTCATAGAACATGCCACTCCCAGGCCCCATTTAGATGATAATTTACACTTCCGGGGCTACCCTTGCAGGGAAATGCCACTCTCGGGTCTTCAATTCGATGATTACTGGTGATTTTTTCATGGATGCATATGTAATGTAAATACTTAGGTACACATCAATATAGTTAATAAGTCAACAGGTGTATCATGAAGACATGTCAACACATCATCAACTAATATCTTAGTTTATCATATATATATGTTATTCGTAGCATAGCAATAATATTCAGTAAACTTCGCACAAAACACAGGACAGTCAATACAAATCAACAAGTAATTTCCACCAAATTCATACTTAGTAAACGTCACACAAAAAACATGGCAAGCAATACAAATTAACAAGTAATATCCATCAAATTTGTCCTACACATGCTTGAAATTACCTACAGGACCCCAAGCTAAGGATAAAATTTCCTTATCTGTTTGAATCCACACTTGAGCTTCTTAGCTCCAAAACCAACAATTGGCGACGATCGATACTTGAATATGGCCTTAACGAATGAATGAGTTAGAACTAGCACCAAACACCATAAAAGAAAACAGACTCAGGATGTCGAAATTATTAAAAGACAAAACAAATTCTCGGGTCTCGAAACATGGTCAACTCGGTTGATCGGTCAAAGTTGGTCAAATTGGCCAACCAAAGAACTTAAATTTCGAACAAATTCACTATAAATTGGTCAAAATTCATTGGTTAAAATAGGCTCTCCATTTCACAAAGTCTTACTTATCAACAAATTCCAAGGATTTAACAATAGAATTTTAAGTCATAAAATCGTCTCATAACGAGGAAAACTCATGGTTCATACTCTTGATTAAGGTCCCCAGATTCAATTTACAAATTAGCAATTAATGGGTTTTAAAATTGGCTTTGCCAACTCTAAATTGAGGTTTAAAAATGGGTGCCTTGCAATGGGGTTTCACATCTCTAACACAAGGAACAACAATGACCAATTCAACAAAGAGATAAATTCATACTTTCCATGGTGGCTTAAGAAAAACATCTCTTATAAATCAGTACAACCAGTCCCCAAAATTTAGCTTCGCTACAAAAATTAGACAAAAGTCTAACCATAACTAACAACAAATTGGGTTATCAAATATACTCATAGAAACAAAAGATAGAAAGAGAAAATCTCACATTTGGTGTACAACAGCCAAACAAACGAGTTGGCTGCAAACTAAAGAACTCCTGCGCGAACTCCCGACACAACAACGCGAACAGTGCAGGCGACACATGTTGGCCTCGTAAACGACCAGCGGAGTGAAGGGTGATGGCGTGACGAAGGCGAGCAGTGGCGGGTTTGCGCGCGCGTCCACAACGAAGAAAGAGGGTGTGTCGGCTTGGGTTTGAGGCTGATCGATAAAGAAAACGACACAGTGGAGACAGAGGGAGAGAGAAACTATGAGGGGGCGACCTCTTGGTCTGCACAGTGAAGAAGGAGAAGGGAAAAAGAGCGTAGAATCCCTAAACCCTTTTTTTTTCTTTTTTTTTCTTTTTTTTTCTTTTCATCTCTTGGGTTTAATTGCTGTGTTTTTTTTTTCTAATAATAAAAGACCCCTTATTTTTTTGTTATATAAATAACTATATATTTATATACTTTTATAATTAACAGCTAACAATCCATTTAATTCCCAGTCATTTTATTCCAACTAAATGATAACATGAGTCTTTTATTTAAGTTTTTAAATCATCTGAAGGCTTAGAACTTCATTTTAAAACTTGGAAATTTTGGGCTATTACAGGGTCTTTACATTTTATATGAAAATAATATAGCCAACTAGAATCCACCACTCACCCTTTGGTCTAGCATAAAAGTTTCTTTTCTTAGTGTTATAGAACTTGATTAAATTGAGTAAAGATGTTTTTTGGGTAACTCTCGTTCATTTATTTGGCAAAGTATATTGTGGGGGAATGGAGCACTTAAAGGTGTTTCTTGTCGGGAAGAGAGGTCATTACGAAAGGTTATAGATGGAAAGTGGATAATGATGCTTCTATTGTTATAGGGCATGATCCATGGTTAGGGAGGTTTGGTTATTCATGTTTGTTTAGGGCCAATAGCCCCTAGAATGATATGAAAGTGGCCAACCCAATTGAAGATGGTCGGAGGTGGGATTCAAGAAAGGTTTAAGTGACTTTCTCTCAATAGGAGGCTAGAAAAGTTCTTTGTAACCTTGTAGGGAAGGTCCTCTCAGAATGACGAGATAATGTGGAATCAGTGTAAAAACAAGATGTTTACATTAAAAGTGCTTATTACGTAGCCATGAATTACCATCTGGCTTCGCAGAATTCTTCCTCAGATTGCTCGGAGAAAGCAAAACTCTTGAGAGCCTTCTAAAAGTTGCCCCTGGTGCCTAAAATTCAAAGTTGGGGTTTGGAATAATCTTAATAATCTTATACCTTATATGTCAAAATTCAGTCCGAAGAAGTTGATATCCTAAGCGTTTGCCCTGTCTTTGGACAAGCCAAAGAAACCAATCTACATGTGATCGAAGACTGCAAATTCACAGTTGAGGCATGACTTGATGTTTTCCCTTTTCTGACTGACTTTAACTCTCTATTCAGGTAGATTCTTTAAGTTGGGAGTTGAATTCAAATAGTTCGTGGAGTGCCGAGCAATGCAAAGGAGGGCTTGGCTGGATCATGAGAGATTCTGTGGGTAATCCTCTACTAGTGGGATCACATCACGAGGTCAAAGCTTCCTTTGCTATTATTACGGAATGGTTGGCGATTGAGAATGGAGTGAAGGACATTCTAGATAGCGACTTCAAACTGTGGCCTCTATCTTGGTGGAGTTCGACTCTAAAATTGTTATTGATTTAATTAATGGGACTTCGTAAGCATTTATGGTACTTCGAAATGTTATAGTTGAAATTTGGGATTTGATCCCTCTATTTAGAAGAATTTCGTTCTCTTTTTGTATGCAAAGTTGTAATCGTGTGGCTATAGTGAAATATATATCTAATATTCGAAATATATAATGTATTAAATGATATTTTAAGGCTACAATGATAATGTATTAAATGAGTTGCACAATGTAGAAAGTAGTTAAAGGCCATTAAAAAAAAAAAAAAAAAAATTAGAGAGCCAATACATAAAA
Source organism: Cyclanthera cordifolia (assembly GCA_037832605.1). NCBI lineage: Eukaryota > Viridiplantae > Streptophyta > Magnoliopsida > Cucurbitales > Cucurbitaceae > Cyclanthera > Cyclanthera cordifolia. Next base: position 995 of record JBBMEG010080431.1, on the reverse strand, counting down.
TTATCATTACTAAGCCTTTCTTATGGCTTGTGGGGTGATGGGTTGGGCTAGGAAGGGTAGGGAAGGGTTAGGTTGTTGGTGTTTGGGGTGCTTGATTGGGTCGGAAAGGTTATTGGCCCAACATTACCATTACACGGTGCGTGGGCCAAGCAAATATTTTTTTGAGAAATAGTAGTTTATAGCTCTTTTTAATAAAATAATTCACCGAATGACTTTTTGTTTTTTTTTACTTTAAATCCATGTCCTTTTTTCTGATGAATTAATTTGAATAATTCTCATATTACCCTCGTCATCTATTTGGTAAATCTAAGAGAATCAAAGGTGGATTTGGATAAAAAAAATTTCAAATAAATAACAAGTGTTATAACCTAAAAATATCCCGAAAGACTCGGAAGAGGTTGGGACCCGCACGAAGGACAAGGAAGCCAACGCCGACCCCCCAAGTCGGCCAAATGGAGGCCTCGACCCCCAGGGGGTCGGCGAAGCCCATTGCCGACCCTCGGGGTCGGCCACGCCAGTGCCGACCCCCCGAGGGTTGCCCAAAGCCCTTGCCGACCCATCAAGGGTCGGCCACGCCAGCACCGACCCCTCAGGGGTCGGCCAAAGTCATTTCCGACCCCCCGGGGGTCGGCCACCTCCTTGTCGAAGTTTCTGATTTTGGACTCCAAAGTAGAACAAGAAGCAGTTCAAAGCACGGTGCAATCACGAGACATGCAAATTGGAAATTAGCGCATCTACGTACAAAAGAAGTGATATATGGGTTGTTAGGAAGTTTAGTGACAAACACACTTGCCCAATTGACGTTACTCAGACTGATCACCTTCAAGCTACTCCATTGGTGATATGTGGATATGTTAAATCTTTAATTCGAACTATAAAAAATAACATGCACATCGAGGGACTTAATGAAGTATGTTAGTGTAAAAGAGTTTAGGAGAAAAATATGTCGTACTTTTTCTCATTGAACTAGGGTGTATTTATACACAATTACAATC
>JBBMEG010080430.1:0-11570 GCA_037832605.1 Cyclanthera cordifolia | reverse complement strand
TATATAAGATAGAGTGGACTACTCCTCTCATAGCCAATTGGTTTTGAGATGGATGCCCACACTTTCTAACATGGTATTAGAGCTCGAGGTTATAAGACCCCCAAATATTCCGAGGACCCAAACCTAGGCGGGCAAAATACTTAAGTGGGCATTTCATGATCCAAAAGAGTTGGATTCGACCCAAGCCAAAGCGGGTATTATTTTGGTCAACAAATTCGGATCTAGTCCAAGATGGCTTTCCCTAAATAGTGCCATCTTGAGGCATGTTGGAGATTGTTGGAATACTCACCTTGTGGCAAATGTCCCACATTAGTAAGGTGGAGGTTTCTTCAACATATATATAAGATAGAGTGGACTACTCCTTTCATAGCCAATTGATTTTGAGATGGATGCCCACACTTTCTAACAAATATGATAGGTTCCTTTTCAAAAGAAGAAATACCACGAGGTGTTTCTGAATTTCAAGTTTACACTAGGAGGAAGCCGAATCAAAATAGTAACGAGGCAATGGTTGATCCGACACATGGCCAATCTGATACTCCGATGACTGCTCCTATAATTCCTTGTAATATATATTCTGATCCTTCTCATCCTGAAAATCTATTATCTGATGTTTCTAATCTTGATATTCCTAAGCATACAGGAAAGGAACTCGTAACTGTACCAAATATCCTATTAAAAACTTTCTGTCCTACCATGAATTGTCCACCACTCATAGAGCTTTTACATCTAGGATAACCAACCGGTTTGTTTCAAGAAGTATACAGGAAGCCCTAGCAGATCCGAAGTGGAATTTAGCTGTTATGGAGGAGATGAATGCACTTAAGGAAAATCATACGTGGGATATAGTAAAATTACCAAAAAAATAAGAAGACGGTTGGGTGTAAATGGGTATTCACCGTAAAATGTCATGCAGATGGAAGAATTGAGAGATACAAGGCAAGATTGGTTGCTAAAGGGTTTACTCAGACCTATGGAATTGACAATCAAGAAACGTTTGCCCCTGTAGCCAAACTTAACTCAATTAGGGTATTGCTATCCGTTGTTGTCAATAGAGACTGGCCTCTGTATCAACTTGATGTGAATAATGCTTTTCTTAATGGTGATCTAGAAGAAGAGGTATATATGGATTTGCCACCTGGTTTTGAAACAAATGATAGGAACAACGATATTTGCAAATTAAAAAAGTTATTGTATGGCCTTAAACAATCACCTAGAGCCTGGTTTGAACGGTTTGGAAAAGCAGTAGTAAAATGTGGATTTCTTCAGAGTCAGGCAGACCATACTATGTTCTATAAACATGCTAAGGATAACAGAGTAACTTTCCTGATAGTTTATGTCGACGATATCATTTTAACAGGCAATGACGAGGTAGGGATAACTGATTTGAAGAAAAAATTAGCAAATGAGTTTCAGGTTAAGGACTTAAGAGTTTTAAAAAACTTCTTCGGTATGGAAATTGCTAGATCAAAGACTGGTATTATAGTAAATCAAAGAAAGTACATCATAGATTTACTGAATGAAGCCGGGTTACTTGGTTGCAAACCAGCAGAGACTCCTATTGAACAAAATGCAAGATTACAGGCAGCTACAGAAGAAGAAATAAAAGATAAAGAAAAATACCAGAGGCTTGTGGGAAGAATAATTTATTTGTCTCATACTCGCCCCGATATAGCCTTTGTTGTAAGTATGGTGAGCCAATTTATGCACGTGCCAGGACTTGTTTATTTTGAAGCTGTTTATAGGATTCTGAGGTACCTTAAAGGTACTCCTGGAAAAGGCCTATTATTTAAAAAACAGAATCATCTTGATGTTGAAGTTTACACAGATGCTGATTGGGCTGGTAGTACTCTGGATCGAAGGTCAACCTCAAGCTATTGTTCCTTTGTTGGAGGGAATTTAGTTACATGGCGTAGCAAGAAACAAAGTGTTGTTGCAAGAAGTAGTGTTGAAGCAGACTTCAGGGCTTTAGCCCATGGTATTTGTGAAGGCATATGGATAAAGAGACTCTTGGAAGAGCTTAAATTTGTCCATTCAAGATCAGTTCATATGTACTGTGATAATAAGGCGGCTATCTCCATCGCTCAAAATCTTGTTCTTCATGATAGAACTAAACATATTGTAGTTGATAAACATTTCATAAAAGAAAAGATTGTAGATGGTACTATTTGCATCATCTATATGCCGACCTCTGAGCAAAAGCTGACATTCTTACCAAAGGACTACCAAAGCGACAGTTTGATAAGGTGGTGGTCAAGTTGGCAATGGAAGATATCTTCATACTAACTTGAGGGGGAGTGTTGGTTATGTTAGTATTAAATTATATTTGTAAATATAATAAGAGAGAATACCTTATTATATTATTTTATTATTATTATTATTTTCCTATTCTAGTTAGGAATGTTACTATTTAAGTAACTCACTGTATCATTATTTGTGTGAGAAATAAAACAAGTAATTCTCCCTAATATTTTCATAGTTTTCACTTTAATCGATACACGTAGTAGTTTCCTCTTTTACCTGCTATTATGGTATCAGATAATAAACAGTGCAATGTTATTTATTCATTATTTTTTTAATATCTGTGAATGTCTGGTCCAGTTCACGTGCACCTCAACTATTCTCACGGGACATATTGTTTGATCCTATAACATTTGAATGTTTGTCATTCCTGTAAGAAATTTATTTCCTATAGGTGGCCGCCATGAATTTTTATGAATTATTAAATGTCATAACTATAAATTAATGGTTTTTTAATTTACACTCTTGACTCTTGTAATTAATTTATAGTTGGCTTAATTTAATCATCTAACCTTCCTACAAATTTCTGATGTTGGTTACTCTAATTGTTTTTTCTGCCATGTGATAAAAACTTCAAATAGATGTCACTAAAGGCAGTCTATTCCTATTGCATTCCGTGCATACCATGACAAAATTGAGGCCTTTTGTCCATAATTTTTTGAAAGAAGCTAGCCAATTATTCGAGATGTATATATACACTATGGGGGATCGAGCATATGCATACGAAATGGCCAAGTTGTTGGACTCCAAAAGGGAGTATTTTAGTTCCAAAGTTATATCTCGAGATGATGGCACTCAAAAACATCAAAAAGGTCTAGATGTGGTGCTAGGTCAAGAGAGTGCTGTTCTGATCCTCGATGATACCGAAAATGTAAGTGCGTCTTGAATTAGCTGATACTCTTATGTATTTGATCATCATTTAACGAGTTTGTAGCCGTGTGATTCCCTTCATAAATTGAAACTGCCAGATAAATTTAACAACCTGTAAAACAAATAGGTTTCTCTGTGGAAAAGTGATAAAAAGATAATGTCTCAAGCAAAGTAAGGATTGCAATTCGTAAACTTGATGCATCATTTCAGCTTTCCTAGTAATTGGTTTATTTATCAAATGCGTTTATAAACAAATGCGTTTATAAAGATGTTTTTAATCTCTTGTTTCTCTAGTCATTGACATGTTCTTAGTTGCCTTGAGGTAGGAGGTTCAAATGTCTAATCCAACATTTGTTTCTCTTTCATTTATTTATTTTTCGTTTTTGTTGTTTTTTTAACTAGAAAAATTTTCATGGATAAAATGAAGTGACTAATGCACAAAAAATAAAAACTCCATTTGGAAGGACAAATGATAAACAAAATGTTTAGACCCCAATAGTCTAAACACTCACGAGCTAAATAACATCGAGAAAGATAGCAAATAAGAACGATATAATAGATAATAGTCGGACGTTACAATTCTGTAGTCGTTCGAGAGGGCTAGGACTCTCTCAATGTCTCCTTAAAAGACTAAACTCAAAACATACATACTCTTTCAAGAGCTTAACTCCCCTATTTAAACAAAACACTAATGACTAAGTACTACCATGCCCTTGCTAATATAATACTAATATCCCAAAACCCCTAGAGCCTAACATAAAAGCAACCAAACCACAGTTCTAAAAAATTGAACAAAGAGAAATAGCAAGCTTGAAAGATTCCCCTTTGAATCACATTCAAACTCAAGGAGAGTAATACCGAGGAAAAACTTAAATAAGCGATAACATCCTCAAACTTCTAAAATGATGCTGAAGATATGTCAGGCCAAACTCCTTGAAGTAGCCAGGACATCCAAGTCATAAGGAGGCATCATTCTCAACCAATCTATACCCAAAATTTCTCACTAAAGCAATAACCGAGGGAGAAATTCCCCAAAGGCGAAACATAAGCTTCAAATGTTCCTAAATAACCTTGGAAAGAAATTCACCTCCCCCTAGATGCCACAACACCTTCCAATGAGAATGAAAAGAACAAACCTCTTCCTCAAGAAGCTTCCTTTCACTGCAACTACTGCTCCATATACATACCATATTCGAAGAATTTGATTTTAATGAAATGACGTTTTCTTTTCTTCTTGATGGCCTCCCTTTGTTGCTCCTATGGGTTTCTCATATTAAAAAATAAATCTTGTAATGAGGTTACATGTAAATGTTTACTTAGTGATTTTGTCAAAGTTCCTTGAGCAATACAAGTCATAAGCCTGTTTTCTATTCTTTGTTATTCAGTCTTAGATGTTGAATTGGAGTACGTCTTTGAACATTGATTTCATTATCTTTAGGTTCCAAAACTACCTACTCTTCGTACATTGAAGCTTAACGTTGTCAATTGCAATAATAGGCATGGACAAAGCATAAACAAAACTTGATATTGATGGAGAGATATCATTTTTTTGCATCAAGTTGTCACCAATTTGGCTTCAACTGTAAATCTCTATCCGAGTTGAAGAGTGACGAGAGTGAAACTGATGGGGCACTGGCGACCATTCTCCAAGTTCTCAAGCAAGTTCATAGTTTATTCTTCCATGTATTTCCCTTGCTTTTTCTCTTTGTTACAATTTCGATTTCAATCTTTTTTTTCTTTCTCTTCACGGTAAGGATGTCCTCTGCAGGAACTCGCAGATGATTTGGTTGATAGAGATGTGAGACAGGTAAAAGTTTGGATATCTATTATGCTTCTTGTGATGACTGTAATTTCTAGTTTTTTTTTTTCTTCGACTCTGATCAAATTAAAAATTTCAGCTCCTGACATATTCATTATGCCATCTGTTCACAAATAAACACCCGTTAAATTTTGAAGTTATTCCTTGAACTATAAAATTTTGTAACCAATATTTCAAACTTCAAAAAAAGTACTTAATTTCTTGAACTCTCAATTCGTGTCTGATAAGTGATAGTCCCTAAACTTTCAATTATATTCAATTGGTTCTTGTTCAATTCGTGTCTGATAAGTGATAGGTCTTAACTTTCAATTATGTGTTAGGTAATTTCTTGAAAATTTTACTTAGAAGGTCAAATATATCATCGAAGTATTACCAAACAAAATTGAATGTCCACAGTTTCTTCTTCATTTTTCTCTTTTCGAAGATAAATGTTCACGTGAGAAGAAAATGCTGCATCACGAATGGTTTTACATTTTGTATTATGGACTTAAATATTAGTTGCCTTCGCATCATCATTTCAATTAAAGGTGGTGTTGTTTCCTGTTCATATTCAAAAGGTTTTGAAGACTGTTCGGAGCAAAGTTCTTGAAGGATGCAAGGTTGTCTTCAGCCGAGTATTTCCTACCAAATTTCAGGCTGAAAACCATCATCTCTGGAAGATGATAGAGCAGTTGGGAGGCACGTGCTCAACCGAACTCGACCCATCCGTGACACACGTTGTCTCAACAGATGCTGGTACGGAAAAGTCACGTTGGGCAGTGAAAGAACAGAAGTTTCTGGTCCATCCACGGTGGATCGAAGCATCAAACTATTTCTGGAAAAGGCAAGCAGAAGAGAACTTCCTTGTCGAGCAAACAAAGAAACAATGACACAGCTTTCCTCTGTACTTGTTCTTTATATTAGTGCTCCCTTGGATTCTTCCTCCTTTTTAGGTCAGCATCTCATTTTTGAAGTATCCCCCTAAAATAAACTTCTGGGGTTGATTGATGAAAGTCAAGCAGTTTGGTTTGGGTAGATGTTTAGTTGCTTTGTGTTGTAATGTTGGCTAACTATTTGGAGGTTGGTTACAATGGTTATGGCGTCAGATACTTTTTGAAATAAGTCGATCCTCAACAATTATAGTTGTGTGTAAATTGTCTGATGTATCTGTCTCCAGACTAAGATAACAATTGTGTAATTATAAGCTTCATGAAGGAACCTTTTAGAATTTTAAACCCTTAAAATTGACAACAAAGTTATGTGTTTTTTTAATTTTTAATTTTAATTTTTTACAATTTAATTTTAACAAACTAATACCCGAAAATTAATAAGATTGCAAGAAAAAGAGTAAACAAATTTCTCGAATTTAGTCCAATTGGAGCGTAATTTTACATATTAGACATATTATATCTTGGCATGTGAACTTGATTCTTATTAAGATATAAAATTACTGACCTGAATTCAACAAGCTAAATAAAAAAAAAGATTCACAAGCTTGAAAAGTGATATTATGTTAATTAGTGATCTTATATAACAATGAAGAAAGGCAATAGTCCATCTAATATGCTCTTTCATTACTTTAGTTTTTTTTTTTCTTTTTCTATAGAGTATGGATTCTAATTTTATATGCTCTCTCAATTATTAGTCTATTTTTATATATTATGGATTCTAATTTTACATAAATGATATGAGATTTTCTCTCAAAATTAATTAGTAAAGAAAGAATACAAAGGTTGGTTAGAATTCGATAATTGAGAAAAGAAAAGAGTTATGACAGTTGCCAGAATGACTAGGGAATTTGTTTCCTTCCTTGGGCTATATTGTAGGGGATTTTAATGAAATTCAAAAATTATAAGCTCAAAGTTAACGTAATGAAGTTCAGATGGAAGCTTTTACATAAGTGATTGATGGGCTAGCTCTTAGAGATCTTGGTTTCTCTGAGAATAGATTCACATGGGTGAAAGGTATAAAGGTTCAAGGACACTACCATGTAGAGTTTGATAGATTACTGATTCTCAACAGCTTGAAGTCGAAGTTAACAAGACTTACCGTTGAGAACCTAAATTTTTCCTCACCTGACCATATATGTATTATGCTAATTTTGCTTGGGATGTTAGGGAGGAGAACTGCTTTAATTTGAAGAAGATTATGTGTTTTAAGGAAAGTTGGGCTACCTTTAAAGATTGAGGATTGTGAAATCGTTTTGTGAAAAGATATGTGACTGCTTTGAGAGTGTTAGTAAAGTGAAACATAAATTGACTTGATCGTTCTCATAAGCAAGGCAATGAAAGAAAGAATGTGATACAAATACAATGAACAGTAAGATGACATTTGCAAGAAGTAGACATACTACTGAAGTAGAGAAAGAGCTGGAAAATCTCCTGGTGAAAAAGAAAATTTACTATAAGATGACATCTAGGGAAGAAAAGTTCAAGAATGAGAAAGACACGAAATGGTTTCAGCAAAAGACTTTACAGTGATAAATGAGGGATAATATCGATGGTATTCTTAATGATAGAAGTACGTATGTGGATGGTCAAGAGGAAATGGCAAATATTTCAAATACGTAAATTGAAAGTCGTTTCACAACTATTTATATCCACAAAAATAGCTTTGGATGTAGTTGATAAAAAGATTTAGGACCATGACAAATTTGAGCTAGACAACATGTTTACCCTAGGGGAAATAAAGAAAGGTTTATCTGAGATGGGGCAGCTCAAAACCCCAATAAATGATAACTATACTGCCTTTTTCTACCAAAGATTCTAAGATGTGATAGATCTCAAAGTCTCTAATTTGTTGAATGTATATGATGAGAGCATGAAATAAAGCTTTGTTATAAAAAACTTAAAAACAAAAAAAGCACGATAACTCTTGGATCTTGATGGTCAATGAGTGCATCACCTCACTATGTTTTTATGTGTTTCTCAATAGAATGCTTCCAAAAGAGTTCAGACTAAAGCAAGAGCTCAAAAGGGGATCACTCACTCTCTTTGTACCTATTCCTTGTTTCTGACCAAGGGCTTTCTTTCATTATTTGATACCGAAGCCTTTGTTCAATCATTCAAAAGTTTCCTAGTTTATAAATATTGTCATCTATCTTTCACATTTTCTTTATTATCAATTGTAAAGCAATAGTTGGCTTATTACCCTGAAATTCTATGTTGTAACAATCTAATTTTCATATTCTTAATCCAGCCGAATTTTCATTATAATTAAATTCGTGATATTCGTTGATCGTTATTGTTTCTTAGTGTTATCTTACCCGTTCATTATAGTTTGTTCAAGCATTTACAATTTCATTTTCTGAGTTAGAAAAATTGCTAAGCACACTTCCTACATTCCGATTGAAAGTAAAAATAACTCGAATCATTTAGAAGAATGACCTTCTATAAGATTTAAAACTTGCTTACAACAAATATTTTGTGTATATTTGCACAGCAACATCAATTTAGTGTTGATTTAATTGAATATAATTGCTGAGGCATAGAGATTTTGGGGTAAATAAAGTCTGAAACAAGTTTTTGGTAACATTAGCGAGGATTTGTGTAATTTCGATTTTACTTTTAAGACACGTGTAGGAATCTTAATTATTCACAAGAATTGATTGCTATATCATTTACCTTGCCATGTTACTAAGGGCGTGTTTGGCTAGGTCGAGAAGGGAAGGGAAGAGAAAGGAAGGGAAGGGAAGGGAAGGGAAGGGTTAGTAAGTAGAAGTTTGGAGTGAACGGAAGAGAAATGATGTAACAGGCCGACCTTTCGCTCCCTGATTTTCAAGGTTAGTTTTGTAATTTTTGAACTTGCCAGGAATCCCGGAAGTTGTTTTGAAATTTATATTGGGTTAAAAGTATTTATTAAAATCATATCTTGAGGGGCCTGAAGTCAGAATTTGAAAACTATGGGTAAAATTGTCATTTTTAGCCCTAAAGGCATTTTGATAATTTTCCAGGGATTTTTTGTTCTTATATATAATGCCCAAAAAAGATAAAATGATTGACCTAATCATTTTTTTCTCTCTCGATTTCAGCACCGGTGCCGCCGTCTTCCTCTACCGTCCGAATACCTAATCATTGCCGATAACAGCCGCTGACTACCGCCTCGGATTCAGCAATAACAACCAATCATTGGACTTGATTTTTGTGCGTCGCCGAAAAAATCTGAAGGTGTCAGCACCGTTGTTAGTTTTCAGGTGGAATTTCGTGCAGCCGCTAGCGAGAGCTAGTCAAGAGCTATCGCGTGTCGCCATCGCAGTCGCTGTCGTCCCACGAGCTCGGAGCCAATCAGCGAATGCCTTGGATTTCTGTGCCTACAGCCGTCGCCGACAGATCTGACGCCCTTTACTCCATATTGGCTGTAGTTCTCCGTGCCTGTAGATTCGGTTGCCCGAGCCTCATGCGCGTGTCGAACCTTACACTAGCGAGTTCCGAGCCTGCAATTAGCCACTAGTAGTCTGCCACGCGTCTTTCGAACCTGCAGCAGCTGTCTCCCGCGAGTGGATCTCACGCGCCGACGACCACCACTCCACGCGCCGCAGTCTGCCACTGTCGTCCGGTCATGCGCCGTCGTCGACTTGCCGAAAAATTTCCAGATAGTGTCTTTTGGGAATTTCGAGGCCCCGAGTCTATTTTTGATAAGTTTAAGGGAAAATTATGACTTTTTAACCCTGTTTTGGCCAGCTAAATTTGGAAACAGCCCCAAGACACGTAGTTCGAGCATTCAAAGAAGAATTTAGTGAATTTTGGCAAAGGTAAGAGAATGTTACCCTTAGCTTGGAGTTCTTAGGATAAATAAAGGCAGGTGTAGGTTAGTCTAGATAATTTTATAATGTTGATTGCTTTGGTTGCCTTGTTCCGCGTATTTTGTTGAATGACACTGTCTTACAATTGTTATATATATATATATATATATTATATGCCTGTTATACATGCATCTGATAAGTTCACGAGCAGAAGACTCATTTGAAGGCCCTGGAGTGGCATTCCCTACAAGGGTAGCCTCGAAGGTGTACAAAATTATCTCGTGGGACCCGAGAGTGACATATTCCTTCAAAATAGCCTTGGTGTCACCTTCACCATCCACTGGATGCTTCGGAACTGCATAAGCCCAATGGAACTCTGGTGTTATTATTATTATTCATGCATTATTCTATAATTCATACGCATTAATTATCTTATTTGTGTTGATCCCGGTTAGGGACCCTTACTGAGTTTAATAACTCACCCTTTTCCTTTCTTTGGACCCAACAGGGACCATAGGCTCTACCAGGATGATTGATTGTGAGCTTGGAAGACCATGTGCTCGTGATGTGTTGTGTCCAATTTAGTGCATTCCTTTCATTTAGCATTTGTTTGTCTCGATTTTTCCTATACAAGAACTGTTCTAATTGTATGACGTTTTTTCTAGTTTTTTCCTTGATTTTATAACTGGGTGCCCGTTTTGCGTATTTTCGAATTACTACTGTTTGCTTAATAAATGAGGCATTTATTGTCATGTTTTTCATTTTTCTTTTAGGATCATTTAAATCATGCATTTAGGGTTTAACCTCTAGTTTAGGTCAAATCTTTACAAATGAAAAGATAAATAAATAGGTGTTCGGTGTGATGTGAAGGGAAAAGATAAAAGTAAGGGGTTTATTTGGATGCAGCCTAGGCTGCATCTACCCCTAGTGGTGCCTTGTGCACCACCAATTTTTTTTTTTTTTTAAATGGTGTCCACAAAGGGCGGGATGCAGATAGGGCTCCATCCAAATATTTTCCTAAAAGTAATGATGTGATGCAACGTGATGCATTTTTTTAAAGTAAATATATTTAATATAATATTTATAATTAAATGTATTTTTTCATCATTTATAAAATAATATTTTCGAAACTTATTTCTATTTTATTTATTATTTTTATAAAATTTAAAATTACTTTGAACTAAATCAATTAAAAATGATTAAATATATGATAATTGAAAAAATTAAAAATAATCAAAATGATCAAATATATATTTTTTAATATATTATTTATAGTTAAATACATTTTAGTTTTATAATTCATAAAATAAAAATTTTCAAAGTTTACTTATATTTTATTTATTATTTATATGAAATTTTACTTACTTTGAACTTTATTTCATTTCACTAAAAATTTAAATTAAATCTAGATGTTGCAAATGATCAAATACAATTTTATATACACATATCTAAACAAAATTAAACTTTATTTCATTTCATTACTTTGAACTTTATTTCATTTCACTAAATTTTGATTATGAAATGAAGTAAACCAATTAAAATATTTAATTTGATAATTTATTAAACAAACGATAATCAAAAGGGTCAAATGCATATTTATAATAATACATATATATAAATAATTACAAATATGATTTAAATAACAATATTTGTTGAAAGACACATATGGTAAATATTGAAAGGAAAATAAATACACATAAATAATGCATTTATGTACATGTAAGCAAATAAGTTAAAAAGACAAGTTGATGAATAATATTATATTGAGCTTAAAAGTCTAAGTGTTGAGTCATGACAACTTATTTTTGCATATTGAATAATTATAATTAAATATTTAAGAGTAATTAGAATATATATATA
>JBBMEG010080429.1:0-11572 GCA_037832605.1 Cyclanthera cordifolia | reverse complement strand
TCTGATGCAGATTGGGCAGGATCCAGGGAAGACAGAAAGTCTACTTCAGGGTATTGTGTGTTTGTAGGAGGAAACTTGGTCTCCTGGAAGAGTAAGAAGTAGAATGTAGTCTCGAGATCCAGTGCTGAATCAGAGTATAGAGCGATGGCCCAGTCAGAGTGTGAGTTGATATGGCTACTACAACTCCTCAATGAAATCGGGTTTGAAGTCAAGACTCCAATCAGGTTGTGGTGTGATAATCAAGCAGCATTACATATCGCATTTGACCCAGTGTTCCATGAACGAACGAAGCATATTGAAGTCGACTATCAGAAAAGATACAACAAGGCTGGATAACCCCAGGACATGTGATGACAAGAGATCAGATAGGCGACATATTCACTAAAGCGTTGAATTTTGCACGGATGGATTATCTCTCAAACAAGTTGGGCATTTTAAACATATTTACTCCAACTTGAGGTGGAGTGTTAGAATAAATTATAGGATTATATTTAGGTTGTTAGGTTGGTTAAGATTGTATCTAGATATTATAGGATTATATTTAGGTTGGTTAAGATTGTATTTAGATATTATAGGATTATAATAAAGTTAGTTAAGATTGTAATTGTGTATAAATACCCTAGCTCAATGAGAAAAAATACTACATATTTTTCTCCTAAACCCTTATAATCTAAAAAAATAACTTCAGTGAGTTTCGATCCGGTAAATCCAGTTCAACACCACACTTACGGTTCGATCTTATAAATCGGTATTTGACTCTCATTTATTTGAGAGCAATAGTATTCTCTATTTGAGTATGTTGTGTTCCTCCCCCCATTTACACTCAAAAAAAAAAAAAAAACTTGTTTCAATTTTTTTTTAATTATTGAACTTGAAGAAAAAAAAAAATTCTTTCGGAAATAAAATTAGTTAATTATTACAAATTATTTATACTTTTTTCTTAATATTATTTTATCCACAAAATTTTAAACATTACTTTTAACATTAATAAAACTAGGTTTATGGAGTAGGAGTTGTTGAACAACATCAATGAAATTTGATTTTATATTCCAAATCTAAACTTAGAAATATTTTATAATTTTTATACACGAGGAGAAATCAAATAAGATTCATATTTTGAATCTAACCTACAAATTTTCTATAATTGTTTTTTATGCATGTAAGAAAGAAATAAAATAAGGAAAATTGATGTAGAATTTTACGAAATTTGAGAAAGTACAAAGCCCACTCAAATGATGAGGCTTTCTTTTTGCATTCTCTCTTTTAGAACAATGTGATCGAATGAACCAACAACGAGAAAATGGTGGAACGAAGGTATGTATCAAAACCTCTCTTTCTTCTTCTTCTTTCTTGCGCTCTTTCTCTCTCGCTGATGATGACAAAGTGAAAATACGTAAAGCACTTGAGAGAGAGTAAAGACATAGAAAAGATATGAAGAATTGATACCAGGTGTAAAGTTGTTCGGCCAAAGTCAGCTTACATCCACTTTGAAGAGCAAGATTAAAATAGCATTACAAGGGAGTTCTTAAAGAATACAAATGAAGACATCCTGGAGCTTTAATCTACATGTTAACTAATGCCTTCAAATACTATCAAGAAAGTTTCAAGGTCGGCCCAACAAACCCAAACAAAGTTCACTGGTAAGATGAATTTGAGAACCTTATTTGACTCGCATAAGTGCATTGCCCCATTACAAGATTTGATCTATCTAAGTGGGAAAGAGCTGTTAGGATTGAACCACACTCTCACTGGGTTGTCAATGTGTTTGGTTATATGCGACACTTTGCGACGCTTTTGATGATGAACAAAACCCCTTGTTCTTCCATTATTACTCATTCATTCGATGCTTGTCTTCAGCCTCGGTCAGATCTACACGGTAAGAATCTCTCTTTCTTGTTCTTCTTTGCTCTTTGGTTTAAATCAACAGAGAAAGAACTCCTTATGAACTTCGTTATGAATTCTAACTATTCTTTTCTTGTATTCGAAATACAACAAACAACGTGCAAACAGAAAGAGCAAGAAAAGTACAGAAGATAAAGTAAAGGATAGAAGAGAAAATACACTAACATGTACGTGGTTTGGCAACACAAGGCCCACTTCCATGATAAGAGCATAAATAAAATTGTATTCTCTTTTCGTTTTACTCTTTTGAGAGTAATCACACAAGCACTCACCTTTGATTTTACACATTTGTGAATGTATATGTATTCATAGAGCTAAAACACTGATACCAAACTAGGTAGTGCCTAAGTGGTTAGCTTTAGGTGGTAAGAGCTTTGTTGCAAAACAAATTCTATAACTGTGCTCTGTTGAGAGTTGGAGTATCGTTGAACTATTTTTGCCAAGTATTTGATGATGCTTAAAGATCTCACTTCGGAGAGAAGAATTGAGCATTGTCATTTAAAAATGTAACAAATCTCCACCTTGAATGTAATGCCCCATGATCTAACTTTACTTTGATCTAGATGATAGGGAAGTCTACTACTTTGAGTAGACTTAGGCAGTGATCAAATTTGGATTTGGTCACTGCCTTCGTCAGCATTTTTGTTGCACTGTCTTTTGTCTTCACCTTTACCACCGATACACTTCATTCTTCAACCACTTCTCTAACAAAATGAAGCTTCACCTCTATATGTTTGGACCTTATATGAAACTGTTTATTTCTAGTTAGATAGATTGAATTTTGATTTTCACATAGTAGCTCAACTCCTTCTTGTGCATACCCTAACTCAATTAGAATGCCTTTTAGATAAATAACTTCCTTGATAGCTTCTAATGCAACTATAAACTCTGCTTGCGTAGTTGATAGGGCCACACAGACTGTAAATTAGATTTCCAACTGACTAAGTTGTCTCCAAATAGAAAGACAAAACATGAGAGAGATCTTATTTTCTAGGTCCCCAACATAGTCTGTGTCCTTACAACCTCTAACTTCTAGTCTTTTTACATGAGTAGAAGCCTTGTACATAAGTCCTCTGTTAGTTGTGCCTCTTAGGTGCCTCAAAACTCATTTAGTTTCCTCCCAATGAGCTTTACTAGTGGTTTCAATATATCTACTCACTGGCCTTGAGCAGGGAGCCAAGTCTGGTATTGTACACACCTAGATACATTAGACTCCCAGTTGCATTTGCAAAGGGTACCCCGCTTATTGCAATCTTTCACTTTTTGTCAGTTGGCGAGTCTTTAGCTGACAACTAAAAGTATTGAGCCATGGGTGTGCTCACAGACTTTAAGTTACTTATATTTAATCTAGTTAGGACCTTCTTGGCATAGGTCTGTTGTGAAAGAAATAGCTTCTTTGTGTAAGTTTCTTTAGGTCTTCCATCTCTTTTCTAGCGAAGAACATATCATCCATATAAAGGAGTAAATAGACATAGCTCACATTTCTCATCTTTCTATAGTAGACACATGCATTATACCTACTTATTGTAACAACCCCAGCTTTCCTCTTCAGAAATTAATAGGAATTCCAAATTTACTGAGACTCTCGATAGTTATTTTTAATTTAATTTTAGCTTTGGAGGGCTTAATCAAGTCTTATCCTAAGAGGGCTAGAGTTGGAATTTAAAAAATAAGGGTATTTTGGTCATTTTAGAGCTCAATGTCATTTTCGTAAATAAGTGGAACTTTTCTCCAGCTATAAAAGGACAAGAATAAGTCTTTTAGGTCATCATAGCCTAATCAATGATTTCCTATCATTTTATCTGATTTTTTCTAACCCGAGAAGGCAACTTCTATATTTTCGACAGATAATCATTGGGCAATCATCATCTCGAGATTGCGCCACCGACAATCGTCTTTCATTTTTCGTTCAGCGGCCCTAGACGCCAACTATAGCTCGCATGCCATTTTCTGCTGGCTCAAGGAAGCTAGCGTCCAAGAGAAACACGCGCTCGTTCGCCATGCCGACAAGCGCCGCGACAACGCCTGCCATCGTAAGCTCGTGCTCCATACGCTAGTGGATCCTGCCACCAAAGAGCTCCAACCAATTCGAGTCTACCCTTTTTTTCGCATGAGCCTATTGTCTTTCAAGCCTAGTATCAACACATTCTTGAAGCTAGTCACAACCATTCTCTTCGCACCACGTGTCGCTGAGCCTGCAGATCTGGTCCTCTATGTGTGTATATCACGTGCCACCACGTCGTTTCACGCCCCGACAACTTCTCTGCCACGCATCGTCGACATTTTTTCTGAAAAATTTCAAGAAAAGTATTTTGGGTATTTTGATGCTCAGAGTCTTGATTTCATAGTCTAAAGTGCTAGTTAAGACCTGTTATTGTTGTTTTGGCCCAATTTCAGTGAAAATGTTCTAGAAGGCTACGGTTTGAGATAATCCGAGCTTAATTAAGAAAATTCAGCCAATGTAAGAGAACCATATCATTGACTTAAAATCTTGTGGGTGATTATAAGCATGCTTAGGACTTTAATTAGTAAAATTGAGCTACTAATTCCTGCTGAATTGTTATTGAAGAATGTATGTTATAATGTTGGGAATTGTGGGGTAGAAGCATGCAAATAATGAGGCGGAAGCATGTGAAAAAAAAATGTTCACATTAATTAATCTAATTAATTAACTTTAGATTAATCTAATTAATCTATATGCAATTTACCCTAGGTAATTGACATATTGTAAATAAAACTCACCTTCGTTGATGCCTCTAATCAATTCTGGCGGGTTTTTATGCTGGATGGAATCACGATCAATTCCCTGAACCTGCTCAGTAGGATCACGACCAATCTTGATTAGTCTCCTCCAATCTTCAAGGCTATGTATTCTATGCCGTATCAAGTGCTTGGTGGGAAGTTTTTTAGAGAAGGGAGATTGAAAGTATTTTTCTCAAGAGGAAAATAAAAACTCAATTGCAGAGAAGTTTCTCTATTTGAGAATTACTCTAAATTAAGTGAGATGAGAATGAAGACCTTCCAAGCCTCCTATTTACGGTAGAAAAGTGAATTTTTAAGATTAAAATATAATATCTTTTAATATTCAATAATAAAAGATAATAGAAAAATCAAAGATTTTCCATCTCAATTTAAAATTAGTTTTATTTATTTTTAAATGATATTTATCCAATAAATCTCAAGCCCATAATATATCCAATATGTTATAATAAATAAATCTCTTCAAATAATATATTCAATATATTAATTTTTCTACAAATAATAATTATCTAATAATTATTAATTCAATTAATATGTCCAACATATTTAATTGATATTCTCCATTTCATAATTATCCAATAATTATTAAACAAATATGTCTAACATATTTATTAATTATAATTCTCCTTTAAATAATTATTCAATAATTATTTAAACTTTAATATGTCCAACATATTATTAGCTGAGTTCTCTCAATAATTATCCAATAATTATTTTTAATTAATTTGTCCAAGAAATTGAATAAATATATCCAATATATTAATTAGTTAAGTTTATCCATTAAACTTAACACTTCTATTAATTATGTCAAATGTGGATTTGAACTCTTCAAATTTATTCTCTAATGAAACAATGTACCAGCAATTGAGCTAGCCTGGGGACTTGTGAACCTAAAGATTGGAAGCTACAACGACTTGGGATCCAATCCCTGCTCGTTAACATCAGACTTATTCCACTAAAGATCTCTGCTGAACTCTTTTACACTATTGGATAAGTTAACGTTCATGGATATAATCGATCATCTGCCATATGATCATTCACGAGTTTGTTCATAATTTACAACTGGGGCAAGAAATCCGTTCTATCCTTGTGATTACATCTTTCTCCTTAAGTGCCACTGATTCCTCTACTGAACAAGCTGTTTATAGTCAAACTATAAACTAGTGTCCTCTCTGGCCAATGAGAGGGGTACCCTTTGTTCAAGTCCTAGAATCAGTTCTTAAAAGAACAACTCTACATTTTTCACAATATTAGGGAAGACGTGAATTCCTTCTTGTGACATTGCATTTTTAGCCACTCACTACGACAATTTCCAACGTGAGAGGCTTATCAACCCGTTGATGTTTGACTAATCTCACTCATGCACATCAAATAACGCTTTCATAAAGCAAGAGTTCGCAACTCACTCAGGATTAAGATCACATCGACATATGATCATCCTTAGCGAAGTAGTTGATACGAGTCTATAATGGAATTACTAGCGATCATAAAACTTATTGCTTAGTCATATGCAAAAACTTCTTTTTTCATAGTCACCCTCATCACATGTCTCTACATGAACAACCATAATTAGGTTGTTTGTGAGTATTGTAAAGCGGGCGCACCCATAGTGTTACCAGGACTTATACATCCTAGCTGTAGTCCATATACTATAGAAAATGTAGGTTATAAACTTGGAACAAGATCTACTTGTATGTCCCACGTTCTTGTCTAAGTGTTCATAATAATAACCAAGGGTTTATTGACATTAATCCATTAATATGATAAGGTTGAATGATTTTTGAATATTAAATACCAAATTATGAAAAAAATAATAACTTTTATTAATAACTAAAAATGACATTAAATCTCTAACCTTAAATGCTCATTCTTAAACATACAAACTAATAGACCTTTAGGGCACAACCCCCAACATATACTTGATTGGATGCCATGTTGATTGATAGTGCTATTGAGTTGTATTATGAATCTATATTAGATAAGCATGTTATATATGTTACACTTCTTATTTGTCATGTGAGCACGTTCTACTATTACCTCTCGTTAGCATGTTGTACACTAAATTCTGTTTTACATCAGTATGTTACTAAGACATGACATGTGAATGCATTATGTGATACCAAGGCATATCTTTATTGACACTACTAAGGCCTGGTAGGTGAATTTCTTATGTGATACATGGTAATATCTTTATTTACATCACTAAGACCCGACTAGTGAACCCATTATGTTATACCCGAGCATATATTTATTACACTACTAAGACCCGACAGGTAAATCTGTTATATGATACATGTGCATATACTTATTTACACTAGTAAGACCTGACAGGTGAATCTGTTATGTGATACCCGGACATATCTTTATTTATATTAATAAGACCCAGTAGGTAAATCTGTTATGTGATACCCGAGCATGCTTGTTAATACACTATTAAGACCTAGCAAGCAACCCTGTCACAACGGGTTCCTAAGAAAGCTATCTCTATTGATTGTTTATTTTCATTGATGTGCTCATATTTACTATTAACTTTATTCATGCTTATACTGATCCAAGTTACAGATCCTTACTTAATTTACACGAACTCACCCTTTGCACTATGAATTTTCACAGGTACGCACGAGCTTTACCTGGATGGCTGATATGAAGCTGGGAGGACCATGGACTCATGTCATTTATCATTTTTGTATTACTTCTATTTCTTCTTTATTTGGCGATTAGAAACATGCGATACTTTTATTACTTGTTTTATGTTTTGGAACTAGGTACCTATATTTACGAACTATTTCTATGATTTCTTTTCAATAAGTGCATTATTCGACATGCCTCCAGTTTTTGAAGGTTGGTTTACTCGTGCATCTAGGGTAAGAATGGAATCCTAGTCTAGTTCGAGCCTTTACACTTCTAGAAAATTCAATACTAAGAATAAAGTCATAAAATTTCTTATACGAGCATCTAGGAGCTTTCTTGAGTTTATATAGTGATTTGTTAAGTTTGCAGACCAATTGCTTCTAACCTTTCTTTACAAATCCCTCTGATTAGCCCATGTAAAGTTCTTCTTCTAAACCTTCATATAGAAAAATAGTGGTTACGTCCATTAGCTCTAACTCTAGATTTTCACAAGCAATAATTGCTAGAAGAATTATGATGGATGTACACTTTATACTAGGTTAGAAAATCTTACTATAATATACCCCTTCTTTTTGTCTAAACCCCTTAGCTACCAGTAAGACCTTAAACTTCACTGCCCTTTCTGATCCAGTCAATTTCTTCTTAAAAATCTATTTGTAAGGAACAAATTTCTTACACTTTTTGCGAGTTCAACAAGATTCCAAGTCCTATTCTTCTGTAATCAGTATATCTCACTATTCATTGCTTCTAACAAACTATTTTTTTATTAGTTCTTTAAGACTTCCTCATATGAAGATTGAGGTTCCTCTTCAAAACTCCATGAGCTTTAAAAACTCATAAAGTTAGCATGAGCATATCTAGCTAGCAGTCTAATATGTCGTCTAGGCTTTTGAGCTCTAAAACAATGAGCTCGTAGGATCCTCTAGAGTAGTACTCCCTCTTCTTTTGTTGTGATCTAGGCTGATCTTTTGACTGACCTGAGTTAAGAGGATTCGGTCTATGGTTACTGGTTTCCCTTAAAAGCTCCATCTTAGGACTAGAGTGTCCTACTTCTTCATAGGGTTCAATTCCTTCTTTGTTGTAAAAGTTCATATAGAACTCATTTTCTTTGAAGATGACATCTCTACTATTGAAACATCTGTTCTCTTTAAAGCTCAACAATTTATACCATTTGCAACCTTCTAGATAGCCAAAAAACATGCACTTTAGGGCTCTAGGTTCTAGCTTTCCCTATTCTTATGAAATTAGCATGCACACCCTAACACTTTTAAGTTACAAAAATTAGAAGGTGTCTTAGACCATCTTTCCTCGAGTGTTTTAAGTTCTATAGTTATGTTATGGTTTCTGTTATTAGATTAAACAGTTGCGGACAATGCTACTGCCCTAAATTCTTCATTAGTGTGTGCTTTAGAAATCAAACATCTCACCTTTTCCATTAGTGTCTTGTTCATCCTCTCAGTTACTCTATTCTGTCGTGGAGTGTAAGGAATTTATTTATGTTTAGATATTCTAAGTTAACATAGTAAAAGTTGAAATCATTACTTAGAAATTCTAAACCATTTTCAGTTCTAAGATACTTGACCTTTTCCATTAGTTGTAGTTCCACTTTAGTTTTTCATTTATGGTGTGCTTGGACCACCAAGAATAAATGAGGAGAATGGGAAAGGGAATCATTCCCGGTATTTGGGCCACTAAGAATCATTTCTCCCCAAACACATAATCACGTTTCCCAAAAATCAACTTTTATTCTCTTCCTAACTACTTTACATTCTTCTCATAACTATTTTTTATTCTCCCCATATCTATTTTTAACTCACATTATACCCATTATTTTATTTTTCTCATTATCTTTTCCTTAGCCTCAAACAGAATCAATCATTCTCTCCATAATCATTCCCTTCACCACAAACACAATTAATCATTCTCCCCATAATCATTCCCTTTTCTCATTCTCCCTCTAATTCTCATTCCTCTCATAATTATTCTCATTCCCCTTACCTCAAAAATGTTGTTAACAACTTGGTAAATTTTTGATCTTTGGTACTTAGAAAGTAAACTCGCACCCTTATAGAGTAATTGTCTATAAAAAATAGAAAATACCATGCTGGAGTTTGACCTGGTTCCCAAATATCAACATGTATATTGTCAAGAATCCTTTTGGTATAATGCTTCCTTTCGAGAACTTAAGCCTTTTAGTCTTGCCAAAGACACAATGCTCACAAGATCTTAGCAGCACTTCGTTGTTGTCTTTGAGTTTAAGAACTACTTATCCTATTCTAACATCCTTGCATGTATGGTTCTCTCTCATGTAGGCTGAATCACCCTTCCATGTATGACTGATCATGATTCGATTTGGTCTGATTTTGGACCTAACTAAGAACCAAACCAATAGTTTCGGTTTAGGCAACATATAAACCTCTTAAACTTAAGTTAATTCGGTTCTAACTTTTAACCAAACCAAGAACCTTCGATTCAGTTTGGTTCTGAACCATTTTCTTAAATCTGTTTAAGATTTCAATCTGTTTGTCTAACTTTCATCCATTTTTTTCCTAATTTATAATAAGCAATCATTTGAGTATAGCAATTATGCTCCTTCACTAGTCTTGTTTTCAGTCTTGATTTCAAGTTCCAGACATTTCAAGGCATTTATCATAGTGTCTAATTTAACATTGTCTTTATCATACTTCATAGTTATCTTCACATCTTTATAGGCTTCATGAATGGAATTTATTGATAGTAACCTCACTTTCAGAACTTAGTCTTTCTCTTGAACTATTGAACTTAGATGTAAGTTTCTTGAACTTATCATAGTTCTCTGATAGACTTTTAGATGAGTTCATCTAAAAAGAAAACAATCTCTCCCTATTATACAATTTGTTAGGGAGATCATTTTTATTAAAAAGAGAGTCACTAAGATTCAACATGATAGTATTAGTAATGTTCTCTATCTCCTACTTGATTTCTTATGTGACTGAGGATGATTCCTTTAAAAAAGCTTTGATCGCTTTGCCAGCCTTTTGAGTAACCAAAATTATCTTTATTCTTGGCCCATAAAGAAAAATCCATCGAGCCATTAAACATGTCAATTTCGTACTTTGTTGATGTAGCCATCAATGAATTTTCCTAAAACTAAAATTCTCTTAAGAAATGTAGTAAAATCCCCTGACACTAAAACCTATTTTCAGTTTTTTTGGTGTCGGTCCGACTGACACCAAAACCCTATTCTCTTCTTCTAATTTCTTCACGGGCGCCGAAATTATCTTCAGTTTCATTTTTTTTCTCTTCTTTCTTCTTCCCTCTCTTTTCTCCCTTTTAGCTCGCGGCCTCAAGTTCTTCTTCATCTTCTTCCCAAAAACAACATTTTCTTCTTCTTCTTCCCTCTCTTTTCTCTTTACCCATGGCCGAATCTTCTTCTTCTTTCCAAAAGCGCCTATTATTCTTCTTCTCAATCTTTTAACTTTACCCGCGGCCGAAACCCTCTCACAAACCCTCTCAAAACCTCCAAAAACTCTTCACATTTCTCAAAACCTCCAAAAACTCTTCACCATTTTGCTTTTCCTTCTCATTTTCATTTCTTTTTACAACTTTTTGAACGGATCCATGCTCTTCTCTTACACCTCCTATATTTCAAAGGTACAAATGCAATTTTTTAGGAATTTGTTTGTGGGTTTAGTTATATGTTTTGAATAGTTTTATTTATTTTATATGTTTTAAATATTTTTATTCATTTTGTATGTTAAATTTTTATTATAAGTAATGACTGATTTTTTGAATTTAAAAGTAATGACTAATTTTTTGAAATTTAAAGTAGTGCCTTAAAAATTTGTGTTTGGATTTTTTACTTTGTGTGTAGGTATAATTTAAGTTGGGATATGGATAAGTTTTAGATGCTTAAGGATCGAATGTCACAAGAATATTGTTTAGGAGTTGAGACTTTTATAAAAAATGTGTTACAACATTCCAAAGGATCGAATGTTGTTTGTGTTCCATGTTTGAAATGTGTGAATGTCAAGTACCAAAATGTGAATGTAGTAAGAGACCATTTATTTGTAAATGGTAATGATCAAAGCTATGACACATGAATTTGACATGGAGAATCTATATTGAGAAAGAGAAGCAATATTGAAAGTTTTCCAATCGATCAAATTATAGATGGGGATTTGGATGACCAAAAACGGATGTTTGAGGCTGCCACAATTATCTTAACGACAAATCGCCAATATTTGAGCAATCATTAGAGGATGTCAAGAAACCATTATACCCAAATTGTAATAATTTT
>JBBMEG010080428.1:0-11573 GCA_037832605.1 Cyclanthera cordifolia | reverse complement strand
TGTGACCGACACCAAATATCCGTGTTTTTTAAAATATTTTGGTTTGACCGACACCTTTTTCCTTATTTGTAGTAGTGATTATGCATATTAAATATTTAGATATTAATTTTAATTAATTATGCATAATGAAATTAAATGGTTAATGATTCAATTTTTGTTTTTATTATCTATAATTTGTTTGCATTATTATTACTTATAATTATTCATGTAATATTTAGTTAGATAATATTATTTTAAATTGATGACTCAAATTAATTTGTATTTATATTATCTATATTTTGTTTGCATGATTATTTTATTATTCATGAAATATCAAGTTAGATAATATTATTTCTTCATAAATAAATTGATGACTTAGTTATGTTTATATTATCAATATTTTGATTGCATGCTTATTTTTATAATTATTCATGCAATATTAAGTTAGATATTATTATCTATTTAGAAATAAATTAATATTGCTCAATGCAATAATTGAGATTAAGTTTTATCATGTTTAAAGTGATCATATAATTAATTAATTAAAGAGTAGTCACAACATCTTTAATTAATTAATAATATAATATAGTTGATTGGGATCACATTTGGATAATAAAAATTAATTTTGATTAATTAGCGTAATATGATAAATCTTAACCCCACGTGAATTTCTATCATATTACATGATTAATTAGGATGAAATATCAAATTATATTTTCTAGTTAACTTACCGGGATTAGAAAAATGAATATGATTTGATAATTTGATCATTATGTTTAAATTAATTAGGATGAAATATTAAATTAATTGTCACTAGATTCATATTTTCCATGATTCTACATTGGTAGAGCATACTTCATATTAACTTAAAATTCGATTTGAATAAAATATCAAATTATATGTTCAAGTTTACCCACATGGATTAGAAAATAGAACATAATTTGATAGTTTATCATTATGTGTGGAGATAAATCTAATTGAATTAAAGCTAGCAAGTTTTATGTCGCTAGATTTATTTCAATGTTTCTACATTGGTAGAATATATTTCATACTAGTTTCGATTTTAGTAGTGTGAGCATAATTAAGTAATTGTAGCATTCAATTTGTAAGTTGCTCTAAAATATTATTTGATGTTCCTGAGCTCCTAGATGATAAGTACAAAGTTTAAAAGAAGTCTTGTGGAATCAAGAAATGCAATTTTTTTTCAAAATGGCTTGATTAGTGAGAGTGATCAATCTCAAGATATTGATTTAAGAAAGATCATTTTGATGCTCAGTGTGTCACTTTAAGTGAAGGATTAATCATTATTGTTAACAATGCGCATTAAGTTCAAGTGTGTATTGAAGAATTAGTCCTAAAAGTACAACAAGCTATTTATCCTAGTCTAGTTGACAATATGATTCAACCAATTTTTTTTAAATTGGTGGACAATAAGTTGAACAACATGATCATGTTTCATATGAGAATGTTGACACAACATTAAGATGTCTACTAGAGCAAGGAATTTAGTGATTGTTTGTAAGCTTAATAAATTCATTTATAGATTAAAACAAGCGTCTCGTTAGTGGTATTTGAAATTTCATGAAGTCATCACTTCATTTGGTTTTGAAAAGAACGTTATGGATCTTTGTATATACTAGAAGGTTAGTGGGAGTAAGATAAGCTTTATTGTTTTATATGTGGATGTCATTTTCCTTGTAACCAATGATAAGAGTTTGCTACATTAGGTGCAACAATTTTTCTCAAAGAACTTTGATATGAATGATATAAGTGAGGCATATTATGTCATTGACAATTTTTTATTGTCTTAAAAGACCTATAACATCAAAATTTTAAAGAGATTTAAGATGAATGATTGTTCACCAAGTGTAGCAACCATTGTGAAAGGTAATATATTTAACCTTATGTAGTGTACTTAAAATGAGCTCGAATAGGAACATATGAAGAGCATTAATCTACATGCTTCGGCATTGGTTGTTGGGATGTTAGATTTTAGAGTAACTCAGATATTGACCACTAGAAAGCTATAATAAATAAAGCTATCAGATTCCTTTAAAGGAACAAAAGATTATATGTTCATGTATCAACGAACTAACAATTTGGTAGAGATTGGCTATTTTTATTTAGACTTTGTTTACTATGTTGATTAAAGTAAATCAACATATGATTATGCTATCATACTTGTCAGTGAAGTTGTATCTTGAAAAGGCCTGAAGCAGACCTTGGCTGCTACTTCCACTATAGAGTTGAGTTTGTATCATGTTTAATTTGAAGCTATCCAACATGGTGTATGATTGAAGAGTTTCATTTTTTGGGCTTAGAGCTGCTGACTCTTTTTGTAGGCGATTAAGAATATATTATGACAACTCAGATGCTATATTTTGATACTAAGAACTACTAAAGTAGTAGTTGAATTAAGCATATCGACATTAAATACTTACCATTAGAGAATGTGTTAAAGATAAGAAAGTGGTCATTTAACACATTAGCACATAGTTAATGATTGTTGATTCATTGACTAAAGGTATGCAACTAAAGAATTTCAATGATCAAGTAATAATAAATGGGATCTGGTTTCCTAGTGTAAGTATTAACTTATGTTCAATATTTTATAGAAAAATCGTATTCAGTTTATATTTTGTCATTCAGTTTGTGCACATACATATTTGTGTTTTCTTTCTATTTTGATCATATGCCTACTCTTCCATTGAGAAAACCACACCATTTGAATTAGGAAGAGTGAGAGTGTAGAAGATCAAAAACTCCATTGTCAATGGTGTTTGTTGAGTGTAGTCGCTCGAGGTAATTATTGACTTTCAACTCAGTTACTAAAATAATGGCTGGACTTATGCTAATTTATTAATTTCGCTTTTGTTGTAGTGATTTATTATAATCACATTTTAGACATATTTTGTAGAATGTCTTACTTCTTTTCTTTTTTTTTTGTTCATTGTGGGTTTTAGTTAGTTTGTTCGATGGAGTATTTGTAGTTTTATGATATTTTTGGAAATCAAGGTTTATGTCTAAAATACAAAATATAAAATGGTATCATCAATATTGTTAATTTCATGTGTATTGCTAGTTTGTTTGTAGTATTGTTTTTGGTTTTTATGACGATTTGAGATTTCGGGTACTTGTCTAAAACATGAAATATAATATGTTATTGAAGTTGTAAATTTCATGTATTGCAAACGCTTCATTGAAGTATTGTTTGTGTTTATTTGGGACTTCAGATTTTAGTTATCATAAATACAAATTTCTTGTATGTTTTATGTGTTTATACAACTATATAAGTGTTTTTTTTAGTGTCATCATTGCGTATTTATATATTGTCTCAAGGTATTACATGTTGATAATAGGTATTTCGAAAATAGTTTGTTACTATTAAGATTATTTTTAGTATTTTCTGTGTATGTTTTATGTTTGAAAGATGTATTGTTAATGTCTTACTACAAGAATGAAGGTCTAGGCTACGAAACTTTATGAGGTCTTAAGCATGAAACGTCGTCGTCTTAGCCTAAGGCAACAGAAAACGTTCTATCGCCACTTATGTCGCCCTATCCTCGCCGCCTTAGCCTAAAGCGACGCATAAAGTCCACTGTCGCATTTTGGTCCTCATCGGCGACGGAAGCTTCATTGTCGCCTCAAGGGTTACCTAAGGCGAAGAAAGAAGGCTTCCATCGCCTTAGGTGTCTAAGGCAATGTGGTCTATGTCGCCTTAAATACCTAAGGCGACAGAGCTCTTCCGTCGCCTCAGGTAATTTTTTTTTTTTTAATGAATTAGTTTGTGATTATGTTTTTTCTTAATGAGTTAGTTTGTTATTTTGTTTTTTAAATGAAAATTGAACTTCAAAATCCAAACACATGAAACATAAATAAAATAGATACTAAACATTGCCATAAATATTAACATTAAATACAAAAAATGTTCCAAATGAAATGTAAATAAAGTAATGTTTACAAAAAATCCAAAAAATGAAATGTAAAGTAATGTTTGATCCACTTTGACCACTTTGAGATGCGGGTTCGATCCACTTTGACCTACAATAAGCAAAAATGATAAGAATGTTAGAAGTTTGAAAACTAGAAAAACTTGATAATCAACAACACATCACAAACTAAAATATTTTCTAGAATTTTCGGCCAGCGTATTTTTAATTTACCCAAAAATTTTAAATATGCAAAAACATATGTTTCAAAATAGTGGCTATCCTTACTGCAGGATAGCCAAATCAAAATTCAAACAAGTTCTTGACTAAAATTTAAAAATTTAAGCCAGAACTTTACCTTTCTACTCAGATATTGACAAGCCACCACCGTCGAACCTCTTGAAAACCTCAGCTAGTTGGGCCTGAAGAATTGATTGTGTTTCACTCATCCTTGCTTGTTTGTCTATCATCTTAGCTTGTGCTTCAATCATTTGAGTAATTTGCTCACGTAGCTCTACGTTTTTAGCAATTACATGTACCATTCTCTCGACCATCTCACATTATGTTCCAGCAGAACCCCTTGAAACTAAAGAGGAAGATCTTCCTCTTCTTTCTGGTGGCAAGTAGGTAGTGCCCTTAATTCCGTCTATACGCCGTCCTAGCACTTGTTCACATATTTCTTCCTTGGTTAGAGGCGTTCCAGCTGCATTTGATTCATTTGGCAATTTTATCATCTTCTCCTGTATAAATAGAAACATAAAATTCTATATAAATTTAAGCATAAAATTAATTTATGTTAAGTAGATAATGAACTTATTCGCTTGTTCACTAATCCAACTATCTTCAACTTCATTATCTACTTAAATAGTTAAAATAAATTGAAATATATACTAATTTTGTTTGTTTGTTTGTTCATACAACATACATGTATACATTTTGTACCTGTGCTCCTTTAGTATGTTATGCATCGTATTCTCAATAGTCGAGCTCACAGTGGGATTATCACCGCCATCGAACACTCTATCATCACTATCGTTCACCATCGTTGTCGCCGACCTCTAATTCCACCATTGTTGTCATTCACCATCTCCATCACCATTGTCGCCATCGAGCTTCAACTCCATAATCACTGTTGTTTACTATCTCTATCACCATCATCGTCGTCGAGCTCCGATTCCAGCATCACCGTCGTTCACCATTGCTCCGTCACTGCCGATGGCAATTTGCTTCTGTGTAATTTTTGTTTCTCTCTCTGGTGCCAACGAAGGATGTGAGGCATTTGAAAGTTCAAATATGCAGAAATATAGGCGGCCAATTGTATTTAAAAAAAGAAAATAAATTCTAGGTTGAAGATGATATTAATTACAAAAATGCCATTAAATTGTGTATTATTTGTGTATTATCTTAACATAATATTACATAAATATTTATCCACAGAGACACACACTATAAAAGTTTCATTTTCATTCTTTGTCAACGTCAAATATGTGATTGTATTAATATTTTATTTACCAATGTATTATAACGTATAAAAACCAATATACGTTTTATTTATACGGATTCATGTATTATTACGATATAATCATTAATATTAGTATCGCTAGAATGTCAGTGGTTTATGACATTTAGAGTATTAGTTTCATATTTTCATTTTAAAGGATGGTTTGTAACCATTTTTCAAATCAGTTTAACAATTTTTAAATATTCAAAATAAATTTTCAATCTAAATATTACTTTTAAATACTTTTAAAAATTACATCTAAATTCTTGACTGCAACTATTACTTTTAAATACTTAAAATTTATATTCAACCTTTCTGACTACCATGATTACTAATCATTATTTTTAAATATTTAAAATAAATATCATTTTAAATACTAATATTTTATTGTAATCATTACTTCTAGATACTCAAAATAAATCATTATTCTAAATATTCTTAAAATATACATAGGGGCACCACAACGTCATTATTGGTTCGAATCCCCCACTCCCAATTTTTGTAATCTCACAAAAAAAATTAAATAAATAAAAAGAAAGAAGAAGAAACATATGGGCGCCATCGAACATGAATCAACGGATTAGGAGAGGGTAGAGTTTAATTGTAAATATTTTTTCAAATTGGGGATTTGATTGCAATTAAAGCTAATTTTGGCCCCAATTTACCCAAAATCTCCAGTCCTCCCCCTCTTCATCGCGGTTTCTTCCCCCTTCTTCTTTCGATTTCTTCTTCTTCACGACGGGTCGTAAATCCCTTCCCTTCCCTTCCCTTCGTTTCTTTCATTCTCGCGAGTTTCTCTGCGCTTTTCTTCTTGCTTCCGCCGCATTCATGAGGTACGGTTGGTGTTGGGGCTGGCTAAATTCCGATTTCAAGCTTCGTAGTGAAGGCTTCGAGATTGTTGTTTTCTTCCACGTCTCCAATTTCATCCTGATGTACTGAAGGTGAGTTGGTTTCTAATTTTTGGGTTGAGTGAAAGTGTTCTCAGAGTTTTATTTTTGGAATAAGGGTTGTTTGGATGAATAACTGTAATAGTAATTATAAATAAGAGATTAAGAAAAATTATACTGATAGCTCGTTTGAACGATTATGATTATAAAAACCCGTTTTCTAATAGCTCAAAAAAAAAAAAAAAAAAAAAAAAAAACCAAACTCATTTGAAGAGTTTCCCAACTCCAATTCCATCTTCCAGACCTTCAAAGAGCTCCAACTCAAGTTAACTCTTGTGTTCTGTCCTAAACTTGATTAGTAAATAGATATTCTTTTCTGTAGTTGATTTCCTGTTTTTTTTAGATTCAATCCTTAGATCCACATTACACTGCACCTACTCTCTCAATACTTATATTTCAGGCTCATGCTAACAAGAGCAATAACTCAACCGATGTAAATGCGTGTCCATGACCAAAAGGTCATGAGTCCGTAACCTCCAACCCGCATTATTGTTAAACTAAAGAAGATACTGATTTTCCAGGCGCCGATATTGTTATCAAAATCCAGAATGGAAATGACATAAGTAAAATTTAAAATTATAAACCGGATGTTCATGGATTTGTTTCATGTATTTACTCTATGTTCTAAAACTGATACTTGAAAGTTGAACCTTATTTCCTTTGAACTCTTGTTTCCTTTTCAGTATTTCAATGAGATGTTGTTTCTGGTTAAAAAAAGTTGAACATTATATATGTTTTATATACTTTAACATGTAGGTTATTTTATTGTGTATATATATGCATATGCATTGTGCATTTGCATATATTTTATTTTATTTTATATATAATGCATCATACAGAAAGGCTACATTTTTTTTGTGTCTTGCGCCTAGGCTTTAGAGGTCCATTGCGGTTTAGTGCGCCGCCTTTAAAAATGCCAGTGAAAAGGTGTAGTTCACAAACTACCTTGCATTTGGTTATCAGCGTGAAAGGTATTTTTGTTCTATCAGGTTTTTTTTCCTATTTGTACTAGTATGGCTGTTCTTTTGAATTTTTCCTCAACTACAATGTGTGTTTCATTGTCGACGAGAAAGCCATCTTGGGTGAATTTCTGTGAGGTTGGTCTTTGGATCGTCTTTGTTGTTTTGGAGTTTTCTTTTGCTGGTTGGGACTTGGGAGTTTTTATGGTTTTCCTTACCTACTATATTTTTGCCTTGATTACATTCTATCAAGTATTATTATTGTTAAGAAACCTAATACATCTCCTTTCATTTATGAAACCTAGGGTTGCTTTAAAATAGTCGAAGCCGAAGGATAATATTTGGCGTTCTTATTTTGTTGTGTAGTTATGATTTGGAGTATTGTATTTGCAAATTTAAATGGTTGATTTAGTTTTTCCTCCTCCATCTCATGACTTTATTTTCATATGTACCTCTAACTCAATTACTATTTTTCTTTTTGGATAGGAAGTTTACTTTATTTGCTTTTTTGTGTAAACACAATTGATCAAAGAATTTAAGGTGAATTTGATAATAATAATTTTTTTTGGCAGCAGTAAAGGGTAAAAGACTAGTCATGGATGTTGATGAACAAATCCTCGGAGTTTCTCCTTAAAACTTGTTACATTGCATATATGCAGAAGTTGAAACTTGAGCATGAATTCTGGTGAAATTCTTTAAATACTTTTATGATCTAACTTGCAATGGTGCAAAATCAACGCTGCTTATGATTCTGATACGTTGCTGGAGCCTTGTTTTATCCCGCCGTCTCTACCATTCGAGGTTCCAACTTCCAGTTCTGCAACATTCCATTGATTCTAATTCATGCACCTTCTACATCAAAAAGTGCAGTACAATAAAATCCTTGAAGTGTGTCCACGCTTCAATTCTCAAAGCGGATCTCCACCTCAACTTGTTCTTTTGCACCACTCTCATTTCTCAATATGTGTCGCTTGGTTTTATTTCTTACGCCTCTTCTCTCTTCTCTTTGTCGCAATCACTTGATGTTTTCCTGTGGAACGTGATGCTTCGTGGTTTTGTTGATGCTAGGATTTATCACAGGGCGATGGTTTTATATGCCCAAATGTTGGATTTTCGTATTCAACCGGATAATTTTACATTTCCATTTGTTTTAAAGGCGTGTCGGTGCAGGGAGGATTTGGATTTTGGGGCTCGAGTTCATCATAACGCTGTGGTTTTTGGGTATCAGTTGGATGTTTTTGTTGCAAATTCACTCATTGCAATGTATGGCAGATGTGGGCTTTTAAAGCTTGCCCAAGAGGTTTTTGATAAAATGCATGAGAGAAATGTAGTATCGTGGAGTTCAATAATTGGTGCTTATGCACAAAATGGGCAATATGATGTGGGAGTTTCATTGTTCTCGCAGATGTTGGTCCAAGGATTTGAACCCAACAGGGCCGTGATGTTGAATGTGATGGCGTGCATTCATGCCGAGAAGGAAGCTGATGATGTTTGTCGAGTTGCTATGGTTCACAAGCTTGGTTTGGATCAATCAATCCAGAATGCAGCAGTCGGTATGTATGCACGATGCGGAAGAATTGACCTTGCTCGAAATATCTTTGATGAAATTCATAATAAGGATTTGGTTTCGTGGGCCTCAATGATTGAGGCTTATGTGCAGGCTGATCTTCCTTCAAAAGCTTTGGAGATTTTTAGAGAAATGATACTAAAAAGTATTCTGCCTGATTCTATCACCCTTCTGGGTGTGATTCATGCTTGTTTAGCATTAGGATCCTTTACCCATGCATGTTTAGTACATGGTTTTGTTATCAGAAGATTTTTAAGAAACCAAATAGTTGTTGAAACTGCTATTATTGATCTCTATGTCAAATGTGGAAGTTTAATATATGCCAGAAATGCTTTTGATAACATGCAGGAAAGAAACGTAGTCTCATGGAGCACCATGATTTCAGGGTATGGTTTGCACGGACATGGACGGGAAGCTATTCGTCTCTTCACTGAGATGAAGAACTCGACTAAGCCTGACCACATAACACTTGTATCGATATTGGCAGCATGTAGTCATGCTGGATTGGTTGCAGAAGGATGGGATTGCTTCAATTCTATGGAAAGAGATTTTCAGCTGAAACCAGGACCCGAACATTATGCTTGTATGGTCGATCTCTTCGGTCGAGTTGGGAAGCTTAAGGAAGCTCGTGAATTTATCTCGCAAATGCCGATTAAGCCCAATGCTGGTGTTTGGGGTGCATTGCTTGGGGCATGTAGAATACATTCAAATGTAGAAATGGCTGAAGTTGCTGCAAAGCATTTACTTGAGTTGGATTCGGAGAATCCCGGGAGGTACGTTCTTTTGTACAATATTTATCTGTCGTCTGGAAAAAGAAAAGAAGCAATCCATATTAGAACTTTTATGAAACAGAGAGGTCTGAGAAAAATTGCAGGCCACACAGCCATTGAGATTAAAAACAAGATTCATACATTTGTGGCTGGGGATCAATCTCATCCACAAACTGAAATGATATACTACGAGTTGGATAGAGTAATGCATAGGCTGCAAGAAAAAGGGTACACCCCTGATTTGAACTTTGTATTGCATGATGTGGAGGAAGAGACAAAGGAAAAAATGCTGTCCGTGCATAGCGAGAAGCTTGCTATTGTTTTCGGGCTTTTGAATTCAGGATCAGGCAACATCATTAGACTACGAAAGAATCTCCGAGTTTGTGGCGATTGTCATACCTTTACGAAGTTCGTGTCAATGGTTGCAGGAAGAGATATTATTGTTAGAGATTCTCATAGGTTTCACCATTTTAAGGAGGGTACTTGCTCGTGTGGGGATTACTGGTGAAATGAGGACTAAATTCAGCAAGGTAGAATCCAAATTTTCTTTATAAAGTAGTAACTTTATCTGCATGTTTGGCTATGACAGGAAGGGAAGAAAGGGAAGGGAAAGAAAGAGAAGGAAAGAGATTAAAGAAAATGAAAGTAAATTAATGATTGATAGGATGGGAACTCGACAGACCAAACAATGGGAAGAAATTTCTTCCCTTTCCATCCAATCCAACCACCCCAAACCTACGATATTAGTTTATATGCACAAATGAAGAGTTGTACATGTCCCACACATCTTGATTAACTCTTCACAATGATGGTAATTATGATCCTAAACGCTCGGTTTCATTAATTCTAGTGTTTCAATGGACTTTTGTACACACGGCTAGTAGTGTTCTTGCTCGAAAGTGTCTTTTCTTTTTCTCGTGTTCTTGCTCATATTTTTTGTATCGAATTAGATTGATTGTTAATCATGCTCAAGACTGAAGTATTTTTAAATGGAGATGCGTTAAAACCAGTTGAATTTCCTAGCCTAGGAACGGGCATAGTTACTTGAGGTATAGTGAAGCAAAACTTCGATTTCTCGATTAAAAAAAAAAGGTCGAATGATGCTAAAACGAGCGTAGTTCATTGGCACAAGAAAGTTGAATGATGTCATAACGAGTTTAGTGTCACGGTCTTGCTTGTCCAGTGTGTGTTGCACATGATCGCATGAATCTCTAGACCCTTTTTATCATGCTTTCCTAGTATAGGATTTACTTTTCATGTTATTGTAATTTTCTTTATGTTTTAGAGCCGTCTGACTCCTCGCCATTTTGATGTTCAAGCCTGCCACATCAATTATGGTCCAAAATGTACTATAGCGGTATGACTCTTGAAGTTTCTTTCTTGCTAAAATATTATATGATAATGCAAGCTAAAAATTAAATTGTCATGAAGATGAATTTTGAAAAATAAAGGAATATGTGTGTAAGATTAATTAATAAAATAGAGTTTTAGCATATTGATAAGAAATGTGCACAAATAAGAAAGATAATGTAGATTTAAATATAATATCATGCTTTTTTTTTTTTCATTTTCTCATACATATTTACCGAATATTAGTTGGGTTTTTAGAGGAAGAAGATAACATAATTCGAAAACTCAATGCAACTCAAGTCGAATTATAAGTTTGGTTGAATTGGGTTGGTGTAATACATATGTCGTGCTGGTAACTTTTCCCTATGGAGATTTTTGATTTTTTACAGCCAATGATTTAGCATATAAATTGCACTCTATTTTCTCATTTGATTGCACAACAACAATGTAAGAATTTTATAATCACTTTATTAATTTTTTAATTTGAATTTTTGAAAAAGTAGTTGTTGGTAGAGATGTTGTATTTGATCAATCTTCTAGTTGAGTGGACAGTCTATTAAAATGCAGTATT
>JBBMEG010080427.1:0-11579 GCA_037832605.1 Cyclanthera cordifolia | reverse complement strand
CATCGAACGAACTTAAGACCAAATCATGAATTAACCACTTTTGAAACAAAAACCTTAAAAAACTCGCATAAATCTATGGGTTTGAGAATTAAAAATAAAAGTTTGTTATACTAGAGTTTAGGAGAAATGTGTAGTTAGCACATATGACAAACTTAAGTTCAAATCATGAATTAACCACTTTTAAACAAAAAACCTAAAAAAAATCACATAAATCTATAGGCAAGAGAATTAAAAATAAAAATTCGTCGAAATAGGGTTTGGGAGGAGTGTGTTGGACGAACATCGGACGAACTTAAGACCAAATAATGAATTAACCACTTTTAAACAAAAATCTTAAAAAACATGCATAAATCTATGGGCAAGAGAATTAAAAATAAAATTTCGTCGAACTAGGGTTTGGGAGGAGTGTGTGGGAAGAACATCGTACGAACTGAAGACCAAATCATGAATTAACCACTTTTGAAACAAAAACCTTAAAAAACTCTCATAAATCTATGGGTAAGAGAATTAGAAATAAATGTTCGTCGAACTAGGGTTTTTGAGGAGTGTGTAGGATGAACATCAAACAAACTTAAGTTCAAATCATTAATTAACCACTTTTGACCAAAAAACCTAAAAAACTCGCATTAATCTATAGGTAAGAGAAATAAAAATAAAAGTTTCGTCGAACAAGGGTTTGAGAGGAGTGTTTAGGACGAACATCAAATGAACTTAAGACCAAATCATGAATTAACGACTTTCGAACGAAACCGTAAAAAACATGCATAAATCTATGCGTAAGAGAAATAAAAATAAATGTTTGTCGAACAAGGGTTTTGGAGGAGTGTATAAAACGAACATCGGACGAACATCAGACCAAATCATGAATTTACCACTTTTGAACCAAAAACCTAAAAAACTCGCATAAATCTATGGATACGATAATTTAAAATAAAAGTTCATCGAACTAGGGTTTTCTAGGAATATGTATGACAAACATTGGACAAACTCAAGTTCAAATCATGAATTAACAACTTTTGAACAAAAACCCTAAAATTAAAAATAAAAGTTCGTCGAACTAGGATCTGGGAGTAGTGTTTAGGATAAATATCGAACGAACTTAAGACCAAATAATGAATTAACAACTTTTGAAACAAAAACCATAAAAAAATGGAATAAATCTATGGGTATGAGAATTAAAAATAAAAGTTCGTTATACTAGGGTTTGGGAAGAGTGTGTAGGACGCATATCTGACGAACGTAAGTTCAAATCATGAATTAACCACTTTTAAACAAAAGACCTACAAAAATCAAATCAATCTATAATTAAGAGAATTAAAAATAAAAGTTCGTCGAACTAGGGCATGGGAGTAGTGTGTAGGAAAAACATCGGATGAACTTAAGTTCAAATCATGAATTAAACACTTTTGAACCCCTAAAAAACTGGCATAAATCTATGGGTAAGAGAATTAAAAATAGAAGTTTGTCGACCTAGGGTTTAGGAGGAGTGTGTAGAACGAACATCATACGAACATAAGACCAAATCATGTATTAACCACTTTTGAAACAAAAACGCTAAAAAAAGCGCATAAATCTATGGGCAAGAGAATTAAAAATAAATGTTAGTCGAACTAGGTTTTGGGAGGAGTGTGTAGGACGAACATCGAACGAACTTAAGACCAAATCATGAATTAACAACTTTGAAACAAAAACCCTTGAAAACTCTCATTAATCTATAGGTTAGAGAATTAGAAATAAAAGCTTGTCGAACTAGTGTTTAGGAGGAGTGTTTAAGACAAAACATCAGACAAAGATCAGACCAAATCATGAATTAACCACATTTGAACCAAAGACCTAAAAAACTCGCATAAATCTATGAATAAGATAATTTAAAATAAAAGTTCATTGAACTAGGGTTTTCTACTAATATGTATGACAAACATCAGACGAACTCAAGTTCAAATCATGAATTTACCACTTTTGAAACAAAAACCCTAAAATACTTAAATAAATCTTTGGGTAAGAGAATTAAAAATAGAAGTTCGTCGAACGAGGGTTTGGGAGGAGTGTGTAGGACGATTATCGAACGAACTAAAGACCAAATCATGAATTAACCACTTTTGAAACAAAAACCCGAAAAAACTCGCATAAATCTATAGGTAAGAGAATTAAAAATAAAAGTTCGTCGAACTAGTATTTTGGAGGAGTGTGTAGGAGAAACATCGAACGAATTTAAGTTCAAATCATGAATTTAACACTTTTGAAGAAAAACCCTAAAACACTCGCATATGTCTATGGGCAAGAGAATTAAAAATAAAAGTTCGTCGAACTAGGGTTTGGGAGAAGTGTGTAGGATGAACATCAAACGAACTTAAGACCATATCATGAATTAACCACTTTTAAAACAAAAGTCCTAAAAAACTCGAATAAATCTATAGGTAAGAGAATAAAAAATAAAAGTTCGTCGAACTACGGTTTGGGATGAGTGTATAGGAAAAAATCGAACGAAGTTAAGTTCAAATCATGAATTTAACACTTTTGAACAAAAACCCTAAAAAACTCGCATAAATCTATGGGTAAGAGAATTAAAAATATAAGTTCAAACTAGGGTTCTGGAGGAGTGTTTAGTATGAACATCAAACAAACTTAAGACCAAATCAAGAATTAACCATTTTTTAACCAAAAACCTAAAAAACGCGCATAAATCTATGGGTATGAGAATTCAAAATAAAAGTTCGTTATACTATGGTTGGGGAGGAGTGTGTAGGACGAAAATCGAAGAAACTTAAGTTCAAATCATGTATTAACCACTTGAAAACAAAAAACCTAAAAAATCGCATAAATCTATAGGTAAGAGAACTAAAAATAAAAGTTCGTCGAAGTAGGTTTTGGGAGGAGTATGTAGGACAAACATCGGACGAACATAAGGCCAAATCATGAATTAACCACTTTTGAACAAAAAACCTAAAAAACTCGCATAAATCTATGGATAAGAGAATTTAAAATAAAAGTTTAGCGAACTAGGGTTTTCTAGGAATATGTAGGACAAACATCGGACGAACTGAAGTTCAAATCATGAATTAACTACTTTTGAAAAAAATCCTTAAAAAACATGCATAAATCTATGGCCTAGAGAATTAAAATTAAAATTTTGTTGAACTAGAGTTTAGGAGGAGTGTGTTGGACGAACTTCGAACGAACTTAAGACCAAATCATGAATTAACCACTTTTGAACCAAAAACCTAAAAAACTTTTATAAATCTATGGGTAAGAGAATTAAAATAAAAGTTCGTCGAAATAGAGTTTGGGAGGAGTGTGTAGGACAAACATCAGACGAACTTAAGTTCAAATCATGAATTAACCAATTTTGAACAAAAATATAAAAAACTCGCATAAATCTATGAGTAAGAGAATTAAAAATAAAAGTTTGTCGAACTAGGGTTTGGGTGGAGTCTGTAGGACCAACATCGAACGAACTTAAGACAAAATCATGAATTAACCATTTTTGAAACAAAAACCCTAAAAATTTCGCTTAAATCAATAGGTGAGAGAATTAAAAATAAAAGTTCGTCAAACTAGGGTTTGGGAGGAGTGTGTAGGTCGAACATCGAACGAACTTAAGACTAAATCATGAATTAACAACTTTTGAACCAAAAACCTAAAAAACTCGCAAAAATCTATGGATAAGCGAATTTAAAATAAAAGTTCATTGAACTAGGGTTTTCAAGGAATATGTAGGACAAACATTGGACGAACTCAAGTTCAAATCATGAATTAACCAGTTTTGAACAAAAACCCTAAAAACTTGGATAAATCTATGGGTCAGAGAATTAAAAATAAATTTTGTTGAACTAGGATTTGGGAGGAGTGTGTAGGATGAACTTCGAACGAACTTAAGACAAAATCATGAATCAACCACTTTTGAACCAAAAAGCTAAAAAACATTTATAAATCTATGGGTAAGAGAATTAAAAATAAAAGTTCGTCAAGCTAGGGTTTGGGAGGAGTGTGTAGGACAAACATCGGACGAACTTAAGTTCAAATCATGAATTACAACTTTTGAACCAAAAACCTAAAAAACATTCATAAATCTATGGGTAAGAGAATTAAAAATAAATGTTCTTCGAACTAGGGTTTGGGAGGAGTGTGTAGGACAAAAATCAGACGAACTTAAGTTCAAATCATGAATTAACCATGTAAAGACCTGACCCATCCTGAGTAAACTCTACTTTACTCAGACATTCAAGTTTAAAAAATAACCCTTAAACTCAGGGATCTAGTCATGAATACTTTATTAATTAACAATAAAATTCCTCCAAAACAAGTAACGGGTACCCAATTTAAGATAAAAAACCAAGAACATAAATAGAATGTCATGCAGCGAAAACAAGTTTTAAAGACTCGGTTTTGAATGACTTAAGGAAAAGAAATAACATAAACCCTAAAATACTCGCATAAATCTATTGGTAAGAGAATTTAAAATAAAAGTTTGTCGAACTAGGGTTTGTAGGAATATGTAGAACAAACATTGGACGAACTTAAGTTCAAATCATGATTTAACCACTTTTGTACAAAAACCCTAAAAAACTTGCATAAATCTATGGGTAAAAGAATTAAAAATATGATTTCATCGAACTAGGGTTTGGGACTAGTATGCAGGACAAACCCTGACCGAACTTAAGACAAAATCATGAATTAACCACTTTTGAAATAAACACCTTAAAAAACTCGCATATATCTATGGGTAAAAGAATTAAAAATAAAAGTTCTTCGAACTAGGGTTTGGGAGAAATGTGTAGGACGATTATCGTTCGAACGTATGACCAAATCATGTATTAACAACTTTTGAAATAAAAACCCTAAAAAACACGAATAAATCTATTGGTAAAAGAATTAAAAATCAAAATTCGTCGAATTAGGGTTGGGAGGAGTGTGTAGGAGAAACATCGAACGAACTTAAGACCAAATCATGAATTAACCACTATTGAAACAAAAACCCAAAAAAACTCTCATAAATCAATAGGTGAGAGAATTAAAAATAAAAGTTTATCGAACTAGGGTTTTGTAGGAATATGTAGAACAAACATGTAACGAACTTAAGTTCAAATCATGAATTAACCACTTTTGAACAATAACCCTAAAAAACATGCATAAATCTATAGGTAAGAGAATTAAAAAATATAATTTCCTCAAACTAGGGTTTGGAAGGAGTGTGTAGGACAACCTCGAACAAACTTAAGACAAATCATGAATTAACCACTTTTGAACCAAAAACCTATAAAACTCGCATAAATCTATGGGTAAGAGAAATAAAAAAAAAAGTTCGTCGAACTAGGGTTTGGGAAGAGTGTGTAGGAAAAACTTCAAACGAACTTCAGTTCAAATCATGAATTAACCACTTTTGAACAAAAATCCTAAAAACTCGCATAAACCTATGGGTAAGAGAATTAAAAATAAAAGTTCGTCGAACTAGGGTTTTTGAGGAGTGTGTAGAACATTCATTGAACGAACTTAAGACCAATTCATGAATTAACCACTTTTGAAAAATAACCATAAAAAACTTGCATAAATCTATGGGTAAGAGAATTAAATAACAAAGTTCGTCCAACTAGGGTTTTGGAGGAGTGTGTAAAACGAACATCGAACGAACTTAAGTTCAAATCATGAATTAACCACTTTTGAACAAAAAACCTAAAAAACTCGCATATATCTATTGTAAAGAGATTTAAAAAATATAATTTCCTCAAACTAGGGTTTGGGAGGAGTCTGTAGGATGAAACACGAACGAACTTATGACCAAATCTTCAATTAACCACTTTTGAACCAAAACCCTAAAAAACTCGCATAAATCTATGGGTAAGAGAATTTAAAATAAAAGTTCGTCGAACTAGGGTTTTGTAGGAATATGTAGAACAAACATGGGACAAACTTAAGTTCAAATTATGAATTAACCACTTTTGAACAAAAACCCTAAAAAACTTGCATAAATTTCTGGGTAAGAGAATTAAAAATATAATTTCGTCGAACTAGGGTTTGGGAGGAGTGTGTAAGACGAACCTCGAACGAACTTAAGACCAAATTATGAATTAACCACTTATGAACCAAAACCCTAAAAAACTCGCCTAAATCTTTCGGTAAGAGAATTTAAAATAAAAGTTTATTAAACTATTGTTTTAAAGGAATATGTAGAACAGTTATGGGACGAACTTAAGTTCAAATCATGAATTAACCACTTCCGAACAAATATCCTAAAAAACTTGCATAAATCTATAGGTAAGAGAATTAGAAAATATCATTTCGTCAAACTGGGGTTTGGGAGGAGTGTGTAGGACGAACCTCGAATGAACTTAAGACAAAATTATGAATTAACAACTTTTGAACCAAAAACCTAAAAAACTCGAATAAATCTATGGGTAAGAGAAATAAAAATAAAAGTTCGTCGAACTAGAGTTTAGGAGAAATGTGTAGGACAAACATCGGACGAAATTAAGTTCAAATAATGAATTTACCAATTTTGAAATAAAACCCAAAAAAACTCGCATAAGTATATGGGTAAGAGAATTAAAAATAAAAGTTCATCGAACTAGAGTTTGGGAGGACTGTGTAGGACGAACATCGAAGAAACTTAAGACCAAATCCTGAATTAACCACTTTTGAAATAAAAACCCTAAACACTCGCATATATCTATGGGTATGTGAATTAAAAATAAAAGTTCGTCGAACTAGGGTTTGGGAGGGTGTGTACGACAAACATCGAACGAACTTAATACCAAATAATGAATTAACAACTTTTGAAATAAAAACCCTAAAAAACTCGCATAAATCTATTGGTAAAAGAATTAAAAATAAAAGTTCATCGAACTAGGATTTGGAAGGAGTGTGTAGGACAAACTTCAGACGAACTTAAGACCAAATCTTGAATTAACCACTTTTGTACCTTAAACCTAAAAAACATTCATAAATATATGAGTAAGAGTATTAAAAATAAAAGTTCGTCGAACTAGGGTTTGGAAGGAGTAGGTAGGACAAACATCGGACGAACTTAAGTTCAAATCATGAATTAACCACTTTTGAACAAAAACCCTTAAAAACTCGCATAAATCTATGGGTATGAGAATTAAAAAAAAAAGTTCGTTCAACTTGAGTTTGGGAGGAGTGTGTAGGATGAACATCGAACGAAGTTAAGACTAAAGAATGAATTAACCATTGTTGAAACAAAAAACCTAAAAAACTCGCATAAATCTATAGGTAAAAGAATTAAAAATAAAACTTCGTTGAACTAGGGTTTGGGAGGAGTGTGTAGGACAAACATCGGACGTACAAAAGTTCGAATCATGAATTAACATATTTTAAACAAAAATCCTAAAAAACTCGAATAAATTTGAAAGTTCGTCAAACTAGGGTTTTGGAGGAGTGTGTAGGACAAACATTGGACGACCATAAGACCAAATCATGAATTAACCACTTTTGAACCAAAAACCTAAAAAACTCGCATAAATCTATGGGTAATAGAATTAAAAATAAAAGATCATAGAACTAGATTTTAGGAGGAGTGTGTAGGACAAACATCGGATGAACTTAAGTTCAAAGCATGAATTAACCACTTTTGATCAAAAACCCTAAAAAACTCGCATAAATCTATGGGTAAGAGAATTAAAAATAAAAGTTCGACAAACTAGGGTTTCGGAGAAGTGTGTAGGACGATCATCGTACGACCATAAGACCAAATCATGAATTAACCACTTTTGAACCAAAAACCTAAAAAACTCGCATAAATCTATGGGTAATAGAATTAAAAATAAAAGATCATAGAACTAGATTTTAGGAGGAGTGTGTAGGACAAACATCGGATGAACTTAAGTTCAAAGCATGAATTAACCACTTTTGATCAAAAACCCTAAAAAACTCGCATAAATCTATGGGTAAGAGAATTAAAAATAAAAGTTCGACAAACTAGGGTTTGGGAGGAGTGTGTAGGACGATCATCGTACGAACATAAGACCAAATCGTGAATTAAACACTTTTGAACAAAAAACCGAAAAAACCCGCATAAATCTATGGGTAATATAATTAAAAATAAATGATCGAAGAACTAGGGTAAGGGAGGAGTGTGTATGACAAACATTGGACGACCATAAGACCAAATCATGAATTAACCACTTTTGAACCAAAAACCTAAAAAACTCGCATAAATCTATGGGTAATAGAATTTAAAATAAAAGATCATAGAACTAGGTTTTAGGAGGAGTGTGTAGGACAAACATCGGATGAACTTAAGTTCAAAGCATGAATTAACCACTTTTGATCAAAAACCCTAAAAAACTCGCATAAATCTATGGGTAAGAGAATTAAAAATAAAAGTTCGACAAACAAGGGTTTGGGAGGAGTGTGTAGGACGATCATCGTATGAACATAAGACCAAATCGTGAATTAAACACTTTTGAACAAAAAACCCAAAAAACCCGCATAAATCTATGGGTAATATAATTAAAAATAAATGATCGTAGAACTAGGGTTAAGGAGGAGTGTGTATGACGAACTTCGAACGAACATAAGACCAAATCATGAATTAACCACTTTTGAACCAAAAACCTAAAAAACTCGTATAAATCTATGGGTAATAGAATTAAAAATAAAAGATCATAGAACTAGGTTTTAGGAGGAGTGTGTAGGACAAACATCGGATGAACTTAAGTTCAAAGCATGAATTAACCACTTTTGATCAAAAACCTTAAAAAACTCGCATAAATCTATGGGTAAGAGAATTAAAAATAAAAGTTCGACAAACTAGGGTTTGGGAGAAGTGTGTAGGACGAATATCGATCGAACTTAAGTTCAAAGCATGAATTAACCACTTTTGTACTAACCCTAAAAAATTGGCATAAATCTTTGGGTTAGAGAAATAAAATAAAATTTTGTTGAACTACCGTTTGGGAGGAGTGAGTAGGACGAACTTCGAATGAACTTAAGACCAAATCATGAATTAACCACTTTTGAACCAAAAA
This sequence comes from Cyclanthera cordifolia, assembly GCA_037832605.1. NCBI lineage: Eukaryota > Viridiplantae > Streptophyta > Magnoliopsida > Cucurbitales > Cucurbitaceae > Cyclanthera > Cyclanthera cordifolia. The sequence goes on along the minus strand of JBBMEG010080427.1, from coordinate 2,595 downwards.
CCAAAAAAACTTTCATAAATATATGGTTAACACAATTAAAAATATAAGATACTCGAACTAGGGTTTTGTAGGATTGTGGAGAACAAACATCGGACAAACTTAAGTTCAAATCATAAATTAACAAATTTTGAACAAAAACCCTAAAACACTCAAATAAATATGTGGGTCAGAGAATTAAAAATAAAAGTTCGTCGAACTAGGGTTTGGGAGGAGTGTGTAGGACGAACATCGGACGAACATAAGACCAAATCATGAATTCACCACTTTTGAACCAAAAACCTAAAAAACTTGCATAAATCTAGGGGTAATTGAATTAAAAATAAAAGTTCCTCGAACTAGGGTTTGAGTGGAGTGTGTAAGACGAACATCGTACGAACATAAGACCAAATCGTGAATTAACCACTTTTGAACAAAAAACCGAAAAAACTCGCATAAATCTATGGGTAATATAATTAAAAATAAATGATCATAGAACTGGGGTTTGGGAGGAGTGTGTAGGACGAACTTCGAACGAACATAAGACCAAACCATGAATTAACCACTTTTGAACCAAAAACCTAAAAAACTTTCATAAATCTATGGGTAAGAGAATTAAAAATATAAGATCGTCGAACTAGGGTTTGGAAGTAGTGTGTAGGACAAACATCGGACAAAATTAAGGTCAAATCATGAATTAACCTTTTTTTAACAAAAACCTTAAAAACTAGCATAAATATATGGGTAAGAGAATAAAAAATAAAAGTTCATCGAACTAGGGTTTGGGAGGAGTGTGTAGGACAAACATCGGAAGAACTAAAGTTCAAATAGTGAATTAACCAATTTTGAACAAAAACGCTAACAAACTAGCATAAATCTATGGGTATGAGAATTAAAAATAAAATTTCGTCGCACTAGAGATTGGGAGGAGTGTTTAGGACGAACATCGAAAGAACTAAAGACCAAATCATGAATTAACCACTTTTGAACCAAAAACATAAAAAACTCGCATAAATCTATAGGTAAGAGAATTAAAAATCAAAGTTTGTCGAACTAGGGTTGTGGAGGAGTGTGTAGGACGAACATCGGACGAACATAACACCAAATCATGAATTAACCACTTTTAAATCAAAAACCTAAAAAACTCGCGTAAATCTTTGGGTAATAGAATTAAAAATAAAAGATCGTAGAACTAGGGTTTGGGAGGAGTGTGTAGGACAAACATCGGACGAACTTAAGTTCAAATCATGAATTAACCACTTTTGAACAATAACCCTAAAAAACTAGCATAAATCTATGGGTAAGAGAATTAAAAATAAAAGTTTGTCAAACTATGGTTTGGGAGGAGTGTGGAGGACAAACATCATATGAACTTAAGTTCAAATCATAAATTAACAACTTTTGAACAAAAACCCTAAAAAACTCAAATAAATCTATGGGTAAGAGAATTAAAAATAAAAGTTCGTCAAACTAGAGTTTGGGAGGAGTGTGTAGGACGAACATTGGACGAACATAAGAAAAAATTATGAATTCACCAATTTCGAACCAAAAACCTAAAAAACTCGCATAAATCTATGGGTGATAGAATTAAAAATAAAAGTTCGTCGAACTAGGGTTTGGGTGGAGTGTGTAGGACGAACATCGTACGAACATAAGACCAAATCATGAATTAACCACTTTTGAACAGAAACCCTAAAAAACTAGCATAAATCTATGGGTAAGAGAATTAAAAATAAAAGTTTGTCGAACTATGGTTTGGGAGGAGTGTGTAGGATGAGCATCGGACAAACATAAGATCAAATCATGAATTAACCACTTTTGAACCAAAAACCTAAAAAACTCGCATAAATCTATGGGTAATAGAATTAAAAATAAAAGTTTGTCGAACTACGGTTTGGGAGGAGTGTGTAGGACGAACATCGGACGAACATAACACCAAATCATGAATTAACCACTTTTGAACAAAAACCCTAAAAAACTCGCTTAAATCTATGGGTAAGAGAATTAAAAATAAAAGTTTGTCAAACTAGGGTTTGGGAGGAGTGTGTAGGACAAACATCAGATGAACTTAAGTTCAAATCATGAATTAACCAATTTTGAACAAAAACCCTAAAAAACTCGCATAAATCTATGGGTAAGAGAATTAAAAATAAAATTTTGTCGAACTAGGGTTGGGAGGAGTGTGTAGGACGAACATCAGACGAACATAAGACGAAATCATTAATTTACTACTTTTGAACCAAAAACCTAAAAAACTCGCGTAAATCTATTGGTAATAGAATTCAAAATAAAAGATCGTAGAACTACGATTTGGGAGGAGTGTGTAGGACAAACATTGGACGAACTTAAGTTCGAATCATGAATTAACCCTATACGAATCCAATGAACGATCCATTACATGTACCGGAAGGCCCTATTACAAGGAGTAGGACAAAGAATATTCAAATGGCTTATACAATACATCTTCAAATGCTTGCCTATGCACAAGAATAGACAAAGCTTTTTTAGGCCAAATTGATTTAGAACATAAGCACAACGAGTAAAGAAGAGAATAAAATGAAGATGGCATGAAGGGAATAAAGATGGCACGAAGGAAATCATATATTGTGGAAATTCAAC
>JBBMEG010080426.1:0-11580 GCA_037832605.1 Cyclanthera cordifolia | reverse complement strand
AGGGGGTCCTGGCCTTCCTTGGCCAACCAGCTGCAAGGGCCGACCCCGAGGGGGTCCTGGCCTCCCTTGGCCAACTCTTAAGAGAGTTTGGACTTGTTACTCCGACCCCGGAGGGTCGGAAATGGACTTGGCCGACCCCTGGGGGTTGTGACCTCCATTTAGGCGACCCCCAGGGGGTTGGTAATGGCGAGGCCGACCCCCGAGGGGTCGAGAATGGACTTGGCCGACCCCTGGGGGGTTATGGCTTCCATTCGGCCGACCCCCCGGGGGGTCGACCTCGGTCCTTTTGTCCTTTGTTCGGGTCCCGGCCTCTTCCGAGACTTCCGGGCCATATTTTATGTCATAACATATATATATATATATATATATATATCAAAATTTTATTTTATCAAGAGTATATACTTACGGATTTAATATCATCCAAATTCTTGTTTTTATATATAAAAATATTAATAAGTTCTACAATTTTAAATATCAAATTTAAAAATAGCAGGTAAATATCAAAAGTTTATTTAATTAAAAAATTATATATATCAACTAAATTGATAAAAAAAATGTTCAAGATAATAATTTTCGACTTAATATATAGAAGTTCTTAAATTTAAATATAATAGGTTTAAAACATCACAAAAAATCTTTTATTTGAAACATTATTTTTAATTTTGTGTAAAATAAATTTTCGTTTTTTTTTTTTAATGTACATACTACGTATCAATTTTAAAAATAACATAATAGATAAAATTAAACGTGGAATTAAAAAAATGGAAAGGATCGAAACGAATATGGAGAGGAAAAAACAAGAAAGAAAAGAAAAAAGCAGCGACTCCGTGCACAACTTCCTGCAAGAAAGTTTTGGTTGGCAAAGATAGATACGCTTGTTTCCAAATAGGCTAAGCCGTCACCAACCTGAGATTGAGTCATCCAGCTAACTTCGATTCGACCTTATCACAACAACTCACTTAAAATCTGAAATTTACCACGTATGTCATCAAAAAGATAATGTTTATATATAATTGTACTTAAATATAACAAAACATAATTAACCTTAAACTGAGTTATTCATACTTAAATTTTAATTATGCTTGTTAATAATTTATTTGCACATAAAACGCTTCATTTATCTATAAATATTTATCCCTCTATATGTAATTGGTCTACAATTACAAACAATATGATTTCTTACTAAAGTTTTTATCAAAATATATAGGCTAAATTGTTATTTTTACGTACAATTAATAGAATACTAAATTCTACTTCCTTTATATATTCAAAATTCTAAATTTTTAAATGATTGCAACTAGGTGTTAAACTTTCTTCCTATCATAGACATCCAATTATTTATTTTCATGTAAGCTAGCATCTTGAGCAGTTTTCTTAGCCGAAAGGAGCAATATTTTTTAATTAGGATAGTCTAAAATAAATTATTTGATAATATCACTACATTTTTTATTGTTGTTGTTGAAACTCAAAACAAGTAGAAATAAATGTTAATATTGTTATAGGCTAAAATACCTCGAAATACACGGACAAGGCTAAGACTCTTCTTGGGGGTCGCCAATGTAGGATACGAGCCCCAAGAGGTCGACCAATGGAAGCCACGACGATTGATCCCCTGGGGCTCGGCTACGAGAAACCCAGACCCCTAGGGGGTCGGGCGTGGCAGCGTGAACGCCCTTTAAGGGTTTGCCAAGGCCAACCTGGCCCTTCCGGGGCTGGCCAAAATAGGTTTAGATCCCTTGAGGATAGACCGTGGAGGTTAGGACTCTCCTCTAAGAGTCGACCGAGTCCAAATTAACGACTGGATCCGCTAATAACAGTCAGAAGTTACGCTGAGAGGACCAGGACACCTCTTTAGGAGCGAGCCGTAGAGGTGAGGACTCGTAAGGGTTGACCGAAACCAAAACCGACCTCTAAGGAAGATCGGTCGAGTGAGCCAACCCGAATGGATTGATCATGGAGGTTAGGACTCTCCTGTGGACGAGTCGACCAAGTTCAAGTAACGTTTGGAGACGTTGCACCTCGTAACGTCCTAGGGTTACATCGGGAAGGCTGCACCCTAAGTGGTGGGTCGTGGAGATGAGGACTTGCAAAGGTTGACCGGTTCCAAGTAACTCCCTGAGACAAGGTCGTTACACCTCCAAAGGTAACAATTAGGAGTTACGTCGGTATTCATTTCTAGCTTAATGACGGACGTTTCTAACGACTGGTCGTTAAGCCACCCATAAGTAAGCCGCAGTAGTTACGAGACCAACTGATATAAAAAGTTAGATCATTCTCCGTTTCAAACCAAGCTAATATAAGCTGAACTACGCTAAGTATTCTTGTAACCCGTTCTAAGTTTCTAAAAGCTACCTCTAAAATTAGTCTCATAAACTCTTACTGACTTAGGTATCGGAGGCCCTGTAGCTCACACCATACTCGCAAAACAAATTGTAGTGTGAATATCTGTTGACCCGACACCTACAAATACTAACATAATTATAATTTAAAAGAATAACAATTAATAAAATGATGTCATTTAAGTGGAATGGGTCTAAAATTAGAATCCTTATATGGTATTGGTGTGGGAGAGAGATTAAAAGTTAGAATTAAAAAAAGAAAATAATAATGATAAGAAAAAGGCAGGAAAGCAAAGATGATGATGAGCAGCAACGTCTGGTATTGTATTATAATATAGATGTTGTTTCATGTTTGTCTCGTAGCGGGGAAGGCTATTCTTGGTTATCTTGGGTATAAATACAAAGATTAATTCCACAATTCGTGCATGCCAAACACACCAGCGCGCTCGGTTTGCTTCCTTTCTCTTTCTGCATCGCGCGCCCCCATCAGGTTTGCGTTCTCTACTCTCTCCCACTCTGTTAGGATATGTATAAATCTAAGATTTGATATTCTATATATGTTAATATTTTTAAGTATATAATTATAGCTACATGAATAATCTACACTTAATTCCTAAAATTAAGGATTTAACAAAATATATACACTAGAATAATATTCTCCCCGTTGTTCTAAATTTTGTTAAGCTATCATTAATTCCCTATTACTTCTTCCTTTTTCTTTTCTACTAATACGGGTTGGGAGAAATAGAATTCAAAGGAAGCCGCCGCCTCTTTGCCATTCACGTACGTAACTCCTTTTGCCTCTTCTTTCTTTTTTTTCTTTTTTTTTCTTATATTCTCTCCTTTTTTCTTTTACTTTCATCTTTTTTATCCTTTTTATTTTATTTTATTATTTTGTTTCTCAAACACCAGAAGATCCGATTAGATTCCATGGATATACACCTTTTAATTATTAGGGGTGAAAGATAAATTTAGGCCCTTCCCTAACTGTTTTATTTTTTATTTTAAAAATTTAAGCCTATAACTATTACTCAAATAAAATGATTATGAAACGAGACTTGGTTGGAAATCTACATTTTTTTTTTTTTTTTTTTTTTTTTTTTTCAAATATTGGTCCAATCATATTCAAAATATATGAAAAAACAAACATGTATATAATGTCTATATTTTTTGTATTTTTTTAAACAGAGTATATCATGTCAGTTGTTAAAAATAGTAGTACATCACTTTTGTTTACATTTTTTTCTTATTGATAAGTGTTACTGTGTTTATTGTAAATCCTGTAAGTTAATTGAAAAAATCTTGCTTACTCATAGAGTATAAGGATGTTCATCCACACCAAATGACTAATGTTTTCATCTTCGTTACCCATTTCTTTCTCTTTACTGGGATAAACTTTTCATTATTTTTTTTTTAATTTTTTTTAATTTTATAAATTTTCCTGACCTTAATTCAATTCTCTAAATTTTAAATAATAAGATAAATGTTTATTAATTAGGTAAAAATATATGTATCGAAATAATAATTTCTAAATGGAGACGGGAAATAGGAAATCGACCCCAATTATTTAACGGGAATTTTTCATTCTCTCCTAAATTGGAGATTCACCGTTTCATTAGGTCCATTGTGCTTTGGCCACATCTATTTTTTTTATTTTATTATTTCATAAACAAAATAGTTTTTTGAAAAATGTGATATGTCTCGACAAGGATGCATCTTACTATTTCATTTTTACTTGTTGGCGACTTTTTATTCCTTTAGGCTGTTTGTTTATTTGTGAAAAAGAGGTGGAAAAAATAGTTCTTATTAAACCACTCTTTTTAATCGCTCATCGAATTATTATAAATAATTAGTGGTTCAATACGACTATTTTTTATTTAAGTAATTATTTATTCAAGGATCTTCATGTTTTTCTGAACAAATATTCCATCGTGAAATTTGGTATTTTACATTTATTTTACTTAATTTTTTAAAAATATAAAATTTGATCTATGTTTTTATTTTTTTTATTTTTATTTTTTGGTATTATTGCCCTCCCTCTGATTTGGAATTTTTCATTTGTTTTTTTTTAATAAACAATTCTTCATTTGATGATAAAAAAGGGAAATTTTAAATTTAGTCTCTATGATTTGATAAAAGTTAGAATTTAATTCTTATGATTTCAAAATCTAAAAAATAGTCGTCATTCATAATTTTTGGTGAATAAAATATGTAAAAATTAGTTATTTTTGTCTTTAATGATAAGAGTGAGATAAGTAATTAATTGAAAAAATACATAATTATTCATACATCACATTTATATACTTAATTCGCGTATGATTTACCTATAACCTGAACTATTTTTTAGATTTTATCCAACCATAAAAACTAAATTATATTTCTTCAAATCAAAAAGACTAAATTATATATTTTTCTGAATCATAAGGACTAAAGTCTAGATTTTCAAATCATAGGGACTAAACTCTAATTTTTATGAAACCATAGAAAACTAAACTTATAATATTACCCTAAAAAAAATAATGATAGAACAATTTTTTAGTCAATAACATAGGCTCAAACATTTATATCAATAAAAATATTAATGGATGATAATTAAATTTATCTAAATATATCGAATTAAACTTTTGAATTGATCGGTGATTTAACCAATTCAATATGTATTTAAGCCAGAGTGCGAACGTAAAATAGGCATGCAGTACAATACTCTAACAATCATCCCACGACTTGTCTCCTTAAAATTTTGCATTGAAACAGATAGAATTATCAATTGAAGAAATTAGATGAGTTTGCTATCACTACTGGAGGTGGCTTTAATGCCCAATTTACAAGTTCTCATCATCTCTCTGGTTGGAGCTTTTCTGGCCACTGATTACTGCAACCTTCTTCCTGTCCATGCTCGAACCTCTCTCAATAAGGTCACATTCATTTCTATTTTAAATATTATTTAATTAGTTTCATTTTATTTAAATATCCTTTTTCTCTATGCAGATTGTGTTTACTGTTTTTACTCCTTGTCTCATGTTTGCAAACTTGGCCAAAACAGTCACATTTCAAGACATTGTTTCATGGTAATTAATTTACTCTCTTTCTAATTGTCTATCATCATCAACCATGATTCATGATTGGTTATTTCAATGTTTTGAGTCCTTTTCTTGTTAAATTTGATTATTGATTTTTTATTTATTTTTTAATAAATAATTAGGTGGTTCATGCCTGTGAACATTGGTCTGACCTTTTTATTTGGAGGAATCTTGGGATGGATTGCTGTTAAAATATTGAAGCCCAATCCTTATCTTGAAGGCCTTGTAATTGCAGCCTCTTCCTCTGGTTTGTTTTTCTCCTTAATTTCTTTTTGTTTTTTTTTTCGTTTGATAATATGATTGAATACTCTTTAGTGTTGGCACATACATATAATTAGGGAACTTGGGAAACCTTCTTCTCATCATCATCCCTGCCATTTGTAATGAGGATGGCAGCCCATTCGGTAACCGCGAGACCTGTACTTCTCTCGGACTCTCTTATGCATCCTTCTCCATGGCGGTAAATATAACACCTATCCGCTTAAGTTTTTGGATTTAACGTGATATTAGCTAATTGGTTAACTTCTTCAGCTAGGTGGATTTTACCTGTGGACTTACACTTACCACCTCGTGAAAACATCCTCATTGAGATTGAAGGCAGACATTGAAGTATCAGAGGAGCAGGTTAAAGTTCCTGACCACGACTCCGATGACGGCGACCTGCAAACTCATCTTCTCTACGAACAAGATCAGCTTCCTGTGTCAGTCTTATCAACCAAATCCCTTCAAGAGGTAATTATAAAATCTGTTCATGAAATTAAAGATTTTGTGATCTCATTATTTAATTCATTTTACTTGGACAGATTGAATCCCAAGAACTAGTGGCTAACTTAGAGCTGAAACAAGAACCATTATCCATTTGGGCAAAGACACTGCAATTTTGTCACACCATTATTGAAGAGTTGATGGCTCCACCTTCATTAGGAGCGGTAAGTATACTAATTTAAAATACTAATTTTGTGTCATGTATTATTAACTAACATCTTCGGTATTTGTGATTAGATTGTGGGTTTCATTTTTGGAGCAGTGACGTGGCTTAGAAACCTCGTAGTTGGGGACAATGCTCCACTCCGAGTAATTCAAGACTCTGTTCAACTACTCGGGTAAGCAAAGAATAAAATTAAAATTTTGAAAATTTAGAGACTAAAATGGATGAAATATCGAAGTTATAGTTTACCTTTTTATTCAATCTAATAAAATAATTATTAAATGGTATACAATGGTCTTGTTTTGAGAGAGGGAGTTTGTGTTTTTATTGTTGAGGAGAATTGAGATGATTAAATGGAAATTTGTGCAGAAATGGGACAATCCCTTGCGCCACATTGATACTAGGCGGGAACCTGATTGAAGGGTTGAGATCTTCAAAGGTGAAGGCAACGACGATCATGGGAGTGATTGCGGTTCGGTACATTGCATTGCCTGCAATTGGGGTTTTGATTGTAAAAGCGGCCAACTCGTTGGGATTTCTTGCGCCCGATCCTCTTTACCAGTTCTTGTTGATGGTTCAGTACACCACCCCGCCCGCCATGGCCATCGGCACCATGACTCAATTGTTCGGCGTCGGCCAAGAGGAATGTTCTGTCATTATGCTCTGGACATATTTGGCTGCAACTCTTTCTCTTGCTCTCTGGTCTGCAGCCTTCATGTGGATCTTGTCTTGATCCCTTTCTTTTTCTTCTTTATTCCTTATGTTAGATTGAATATTGTTTTTTTTTTTATTATCAATTTTGTATTCTTTATCTCTCTCTATATATATTAAAAAAAAATGATCAACAGAATATAGTGATTACATGATCTATATTATACTCTTTCTCTTGCTCTTTGGTCTGCTTTTAGGTTGCTCGTACTTATGAACCAAAGGCAACTTGAATTTCACAACTCATGTTTTTATTAGACTCAAATATTGTATTAGTTAATTAGTTGTATTTAACTAATTGGTTGTTAGAACTTAGGTGGATTAGTAATTTGAGAGTTTATTGGTTATGTCTATAACTTCAACTACAAATCAATGAAAAGGGTGTGATTCTCTCATTTTATTCTTCCTCTTATAATATGGTATCTACATTTCTTACTTCTTCTGCCTCGGATTCGATGCCGATAATCTCTCGTCTGATCTCTCTCAAAGACTATGCTATTGATGGTATTTATTTGGTTCTTTTGTGGTGCACCAAGAAAAATCCCCTAATGTTAATTGTGTCTAATACATACATGTTTAACATATTTTTAGCATGTCCCACCTTTTGGCCACATAAGCAAATTCAATTAATATAATAAAGTTGCTATACCTGCAATTAAAAAGGTCGAGAACTTATAAGAGTTAAGAAAAACCAAAGACTTAATAAATATACACTCACCTTTAAACCAAATTTTAATTCAATCCAAATAAAATATAATATTATTACTGTTGGTATAGAAATTTGAGTAAATTAGAGCAAATCAAAATAATGGCGAACTGAATATTATTATTTAGGGATCGTTTTTTTTAGTACAACAATTTAAAGATCTTTTTTTTTTTGAAAATTATAAAAAACCATATCATTAATAAGAAGACCAAGAGTCAGACAACACTAACAAAACTGAAACGAGCACCTCAGGGGGAGGCGCTCCTTCCAAACCACATCCTCACAACCGCGAGACACAAAATAATCCCACAAGCACAACGAAAAAGAATCAAGCTCCATAACCCCCTTTGCAAGCATGTTTGCCACGAGATTACAACCACGCTTACAAAAAGAAAACGTTAACCCCTGAAACCGAGGAACTAAATCTAAGACATCGTCAACAATGATGTTGAGATAAAAAATATCTTGGGAAATCCCGTTAACTAAATCAATGAGATTACAAGAATCAGGTTCCACCAAGATAAAAGGAAGAGGATTTATGCTGGCTTCAAGGATGTGCTTCAGCCCCTCCTTTAAAGCCAGCCCTTCCATCAGAATAGTTGAAGCAGACTTGATGTTCTTTCGAGCTCCAACCAACATAGGCACACCCCTATCATCACGAACAATCCAACCTAAGCCTCCCATCCCAGACCGGACATCCCACGATCCATCCACATTCAGCTTCCACCTCCCAGCAGGGGAGGCATCCAAGCATCCAGATCTCGCCCCTCTTCAACCACAGGAACTCTACCACCTGCAACAGAGCTAGAATTAACATAGTAAGAGTTAATAGCTTCAGAAATCATACAAAAAAAAATTCTATTAAAAGAATCATGACAGCCATGGGACAAAGCATTGCGATAATTCCATAGCTGCCAAATCACAATCATAATTTTTGGATGCTCGTGGCATGGGACTCTAGCCATCATTCCCTCCCAAAAGCCTTCCCCATACTTAACACACCTAAAAAAAAAAAAAAATAGAGTCAGAATTTGGAGGAAAAAAATGTAGCCACACTTTCAACGCAACTTTGCAGTATTTAATGATATGCAAATTCGTTTCCATACTCTTGGCACATAAGATAAGAACCAAACGTATCCACTCCTCTTTTCAAAATGTTCTCTTTGGTCGGGGTGGCATTCATTAACAGGTTCCACGCCCCAATTTTAATCTTAGAAGCAATGTCAACCTTCCAAAAAGACTTCCAGACCTTAACTTTAACAGAAAAATTAGAAGGGAGGGCAAATCAGCCATAGATAAATTCATAGCCAGGTGATAAGCACTTTTGACATTGAAGAACCCATTCGAACTTAAATTCCAGATAATCTCATCATCTTTAGCCCTCTCACCCAGCGGAGTTCCCAGGATAATTCCCACCTCCTTACGCGAGAAGATATTTTTGATTTTCCCCACATCCCACTTACGATCCTTATCAATGAGATTAGCTACTTTCATATCCTCCCAAAGAGACTGAGCTATAAGGGCAAACGGGCAATCGGCCCTACCAAGCCACGGATCTCTGCCAATCACGATCGAATTACCTTTGCCCACCCTCCACCTAAAACCATGTCGGAAGAGATCTGGACCCCTAAAGAACACTACGTCAAATAAGCGACGGAGATCTCCCAAGTTGTGCACCCAGGAAATCTTCATCCCTAAAGTAGCGACCCTTTAGGACCCTTGCCACGAGACTTTCCGGCTCCCAAAGAATTCTCCAACTTTGCTTGGCGAGCAATGCTTGATTGAACTGACTCAGACTACGGAAACCCAAGCCACCTCTTTCTTTACTCGAGCACAACTTTTTCCAGCTCAACCAATGAGCCTTATTACGCCCATTCTCACAACCCCACCAAAAATTAGCACAAGCTTGGTCCATTTTACTACAGATCCCCTGATGGATGCGAAAGCAGCTCATAGTGTAAGTGGGGATCGCTTGAACAACTGCCTTAATAAGAATTTTCTTGTCCTCTTTTGAAAGAATTTTACCTTCCCACCCTTGAAGACGATTCCCGATGCTTCCTAAAATCTTATGAAACAAAAGGTTTTTATCACGCCTTGCTTGAGACGACATACCCAGATAACACCCAAATCACTATTGGCTTTAACCCCAAGAATTTTACTCAGCAAAGACCTGTCCAAACCCTCTACGTTTTTTCTAAACATCACCACAGACTTCTCAAAATTGACCATTTGGCCGGACGTAATCCCATAAACATCAATGATCTTTTTAATAGCCATGCAATCCAACTCCGAAACCCTGAAAAAAAGTAAACTATCATCAGCAAAAAACAAATGAGAAATGGAAGGGCAAAATTTGTTAATTTTCAACCCTTTGAACTCATTAGTCCTCTCCCCCCTATGGAGGAGCGCCGAGAATCCTTCAACACAAATCAGGAAAAGATACGGGGACAACGGATCCTCCTGCCTCAGCCCTCTACTCGAAACAATGGACCCCTGGGGGGACCCATTTATCAAAACTGCAGAACGAACCGACAAAATGCAATTCATAATTTTCCTGATCTATACCAAGGATTCATGTTTATCAACGCCACTTTAACCTCCTCCATAGTAAAAGGAATATTAATCTGCGAATTGTCCTTGTCCGAAATAATTTTGTCAACACCTTCGAGCGCTGCAGACATATCCCCCTCAATAATAACCTTCTCCATGAACAAGTTCGAGAAATAGTTCACAGCAACTTTACCAACCCCCTCGTCTCCCTCAACCCATTCGCCCTTATGGTTCTTGATTTTCACAATCCGGTTTCTCTTCTTCCTTTGAGACGTTTTCTGGTGGAACCACTAAGTATTCTGATCCCCCTACTTCATCCAATCCGACCGAGATCTCTACTTCCAGAAAATTTCTTCAATAACAAGAAGCTCGTCAATTTGCTTTTCAAGCTCTCTAAACTCATGGTTGAGAATAGTTCCATCAACTTTGAGGCCGGCCAGCGCCGCCTCTTTTCTATTAATAGCCCCCCGAATTGACTCCCCCATCCTGCTCTTGTGCCACTTGACCAGCTCCTTCAAGCTTTTTTCAATTTTTTTTGAGACATTAATAGTGCAATGTAACCCATTTCTTCTCTCATACCACTTTTCTCGAACAATATTCCTGCAATCTTCAAAATTAGCCCAGCATTCTCGAACCTCACAATTTTTTTCTTGCAAAACAACATATTAACATTAGAAACTGATAAGTTCAAACTAATTATCTTTATTAAATCTTATTTTCCTATATTTGATTGAATATTGTAATTAATTGTGAATATTTTTCCATATTTAATTTATAATTTGAATTGGCAAAAAAATTAGTGGAATATGTTTAAAATTGGGTTTTAGTTTGAATTTAGGAAAAAATAAAATAGGGAAAGAAAAATTAAAAAAAAAAAAAAAAAAGTCCATAAAAATAAATAAAAAAGAAAAGAAAAGAAAATGAAATTAGTAAAAAAACAGCTAACCCACTCACAAGAAAAAAGGAAAAAGAAAATAACCGAAGCTTTTTATTTGGAAGATTTGTTTTTTAGGAGAGGAGGGAGGAGAGAGGAGAGAGGAGAAAAAAAATCTCAAAAGATTTTTTTTTTTTTTTTTTTTTTGGTTTTAGATAGAACAGAGCAGAAAAAGAAATTTTGATTTGGCTTCACAATAGCACAGACTTTATCACAAAATTGGGTTTTATTTCAACTCTCTTCTATTTATTTATTTTCATTCATTTTTTGTTGTTTTCATAATGAATAGCTAAATTTTCATTTTCTGATTCAAGGATATTTTAGTTTCAATTGTG
>JBBMEG010080425.1:0-11582 GCA_037832605.1 Cyclanthera cordifolia | reverse complement strand
CGGGCGCTCCGCCATCGAAGAAATCGCGATACCAATTGATGTCGCTGTCACGTATCTTGGCCTGAACGACCGCGAGCTCGTCGACCAGTACGACCAGGAATTGAGCAGCGGTGGTCGGGGTCCGGTCGTCGATCGCAGCGATGACCGTATCGAGGTTCGGGGAGCGCCATTCGGCTTCGACGCGTTTGCGTTTTTGCTCGGCGACCGCGACGCGCAGCACCTCCGTATAGCCATCGGTTGGCGCATCGCGCAGACCGACCAGCGCTTCGGTCGCCGCCGGCGACGCATTATCCCCCAGCCGATTGATCATCGCCGACAGGTAGTCGGTGGCGTCCCACGGATTGGTATCGCCCGTGGTGACGGTATTCGGGCGATGTTTGGCCGGGAAAACCGAGCGAAACGTAGCGATTGCCCAAACGAGTTGCTCGACATCGAGATGGGTGTGGGGAACGCCATGACGACGGTCGCCGAGGCGGGCACGCAAATGCCAGAATAACGCTGGCTCGATGCCGGGTCCGTCAGCGAGCGACCGCAGTGTGTCGTTGAAATCGACGATGATTCCGACCGCATCCCAGGTACGCCGACGCTCGTCATCAATGTCTGTCGCGCGACGATCGGGGACGATCGTGCGGAGCGTCGCGCGGCCAAGATCGGTCCTGAGCAAGCGATCGATAATCTCGGACTCCGCTTCCGCGGACATTTGCGGGAAGCGAACGATCCAATCGAGCGCGAACGTGTCGGCGACGTCATTATCCTCGTCGTTCCGCATGAGTGCGTAGAGGCCATCGACATGCTGGAGGCGGGCGGCGATTTGCGTTTCGAGAAATTGTCGAAGCGCGCCCTCGTAGCTGCCTCGTCTGCGAAGTTCGTCCGTGAGGAGGGCGTCGAGGCCGGTAATGCCGGCATGGTCGTCGAGCCGGGTGTGCCGGATTTCAAACAGGCCGGCCGTCAATCGTTCGTCGGGCAAGTCGTCATAGCCCCGGCCGGTTCGTTGCCGTTCCGCCAGGGCAGCGATGATGATGTAGCCAGCGGGCCAGCGTCTGCCCTCGGCATGGCTCTCGACGATGTCGGTGGCGGTCGGCTGTGGCGGATCTAGTCTCAGGAACGCGTCGAACCCGCTGAGTGCCGCGTCGCGAAGGTCGGGACCAAGCCATTCGAGCAGCCGCGCGGGTCCGTCGGCGGCCTCATCGCCCATGTCCTGGAACAGCTTGAGATAGGCCTTGGCCGGATTGATTACATAGCCGTAATCGCCGCGCCGCACTTCCTCGATATGCGCAGTGAAGTTGGCGCGGTGCTCCTTCCAGGTGGCGTCCTGCTTGGCCTTTCGTTCACTCG
The DNA here is from genome assembly GCA_037832605.1 of Cyclanthera cordifolia. Classification (NCBI taxonomy): domain Eukaryota; kingdom Viridiplantae; phylum Streptophyta; class Magnoliopsida; order Cucurbitales; family Cucurbitaceae; genus Cyclanthera; species Cyclanthera cordifolia. The sequence continues at coordinate 10,247 of JBBMEG010080425.1, read as the reverse complement.
TGCGCTTCTCCTGCTCGATCTGCCATTCGGGCACGACGTGTTCGGCCAGCCTGGCGAGCCACTGCATCTTTTCCGTATCGCCCGCGGCGAAGCGGGCGGCAGCAGCGCGGACTGTCTCGCCATGCTCCGGGCCATGTCGCGCAATGGTGACCACGTCGCGCCAGCGTTCATCGTCATCGGCCAGATGGGCGAGCAGAGCGCAGACATCGGCTTCGCTCGGGTGCAGACCAGAGGAACGGTCGGCCAGCCGCCAGTTGCGCTGCCAGGGCGTCTTTTCGCCGGGCAGATCGAGCAGGACGTAACGCTGCAGCGCCCGGCGCAGCGTATCGTTTTCCTCGAAGATGCGCGCGACGGCCTGGCGGGTTTCGCGCTGATAGCCCGACCGCTCCTCGAACGGCTCGAGCCAGGACCATAGCGCCTCGACATCGGGTAACGGCAGGGTCAGGCGCCGCGCGAGCAAGGCGTACATGAGGTCGGAGATAGCGCTGTCTTCGTGCCGCTCGTGCGGCCGCCCCATCGCCTTGGCCATTTCGGCGATCTCGGCGATCAGCGCGTCCAACCGGTCGTCGGGCAAATCGCGTTCGAGCGACAGAAACACCCCGACCGTGCGCTCGGTCCGATCGAACTGCGCGCGCACGGTCTTGAGCAGAAGCGCGTCACTGAAATGAGCGTAGCCAATTGCGTTCATCAGCTCGCTGACGAGCCGCACGCTGTCGTCGCTGTGCTGCTCCAGCAGCTTCTCGAAGATTGTCGACCAATCGAGCGTGAGGCCCGACTCGACCAGTCGATCGCCGGCCTCGCTCCGGGCCGCGAAATACTGGTCGGGCGACAGCAGCAGGTTTACCAGATCGGTCTGGAGCTCCTCGATCAGCGGCGACCATTTGAGCGCCTGCAGCACGAGCAAGCGCAGACCGAATTCGCCCACCCCCGCGATGGCGTCGCGGATTTCTGGGAGCAGCTCGGGCTGAACGAGTCCGCCGGTACGATAGTCGGTCCAGTCGCGGAAGCGCGGGTTGGACTTGGACAGGCGACGCAAGGCCTCAAACAACGCGCGGCCCTGCGGTGCGGTCAGCGCATCGGCGTCGCCATACTCGATAACACCCATCGGGTCGGCCGCGATGACCGGCTCGGCCAAGGGTGCCGAATGCCAGGCGAGCCAGGCGTGAAGCCCGCGCAAGCTGGCGGGTACGAGCGACTGGCCATTGAAAAGTTCGAGGAGGCGGCGCTGCTTGCGCGGCGTGTTCGCTTGCCGGGCAAGCCAGCGAGCGCCGAGAAACTCGCCGATCGCGCGATGGTCGTAACTGAAGCGATCGTCGGACACGCCGGAAAACAAGCGCGATCCGAGTATGTCCGGGAGCATTCCGCCGCCGGGCAGGCTGGCGGCCTCCGCGAGCGGAACTTCGCCTTCCGCCACATTCACCTTGCGCGAGATCGCTTCTTTTCCGGTGAGGATCATGATCGCGAATGCGGCACCGGCCGCATCGAGCACATCGTCCTCGGCGAGCGACGCGACCGGTGTGCCCGCTTTCTCCTCGCGGTGCTCGGATCGCATCAGCTTGGTCGCTTCCGCGAAGAGGACGCCTTTCGACGTCGGCAAGCGACCCTTGGCCACGACATCGGCGACGAGGTTCAGGGTCTGGGGATTGCGCCAGAGACCGCCAAGACCGCGTTCCTCGAGATGGTCGATCGCCGCGTCACCAGCTACCGCGCCGACTAGTGCGGCCAGGTATGTCGTCGCGTCTTCGCGGGTCAGCGGATCGAGATGCAGTTCCAGCGGCGCCGATTCATAGAAATCGGTGATGCCCTGGAGCGCGGTCGCCCTGCGCCAGTCAGCGACGCGGCATGACAGGATGAAGCGCGGCAGCGCGAGTTCCGCAAGACGGCGCAACACGAGATCGACAGCGTCACCGTCGAGGCGGGCCGATACCTCGTCGAGCGCGTCGATGACGAGGGTGGTCGCGTCGCCCATGAGCGTCAACGGGTCCGGCGTGTTGATCAGCTTGCGGGCCGTGCAGACCGTGAACCGGTCGACGGCGTCGAACTGCTGCAACAGCGTGGATTTGCCCATGCCGGCTTCGCCGAGAACGATGAGCGAACGCGGATCGCTTTGGAGGAACTCCTGTTCGACGATGACGATGTCGCGCCGGCCTTGATACCATAACTGACGGCGAAGAAGCGGGGTCTGCATCCTCGGGGCTTGCCCGAAATTTCTGGGTCACTCAACGCCCTGGGGGTCTTCGTGCCGAGCGCCGGAACGGCGAGAGGCGCATCTCTATCGTTGTCACGATACGATTTGAACTGGAGCGCCCCAGACCTTAGATCGAGCGAAGAGCTGCATCGACTGTCCGCGCAGAAGGGAAACGATCATGCGGTCCGAACCGAGCGAAACCGCGCACACCGCCCCCCTGCTGTTTCGCCACGCCACGCCGCGCATCTCGTCGCCGGAACTGCTGGGTCATTATGATCCCGCCGGGCAATTGTGGGTGATCGAGACCGAGGCGGGCATCGTTCCGGTCGTGGAAGCGGCGGCGTCGACCATGATCGAGACCAACACCTCCACCCGCGTGCGCCAGGAAGGTGACGATCAGGACGCATCGACCGATATCAGAAGTTTCGATGCCCTGCTCGACACGCATACCCTGACCGAGGTGCGGCAGGAGGCCGATGATACCGACGTGCAGATGGCGGCCGACAACTCGAACGCATCGACCGCCCGCGCCTGCGTCGATGCGCTACTCGACACCAGCACCTTGACCAAGGTTCGCCAGGAAAGCGCCGACGACGACCTGACCCTCGCGCCCCGGCGCCGTCTCGGCATGCTCGCCGAGATAGTGACGAAAACGGACGTTCAGCAGGAAAGCGATGATCAAAGCAGGGGCGCGAACTCGCTCGAACTCGGGACGCGCCTGCGCGACGACCGGAATGGTGCGGACAAGCTCATCCGCGCAATGCTGGCCGGGCTGCAGACCAGCACGCGTGCCGTGGTCGAGGGAGACAATGACCACCGCTCAATGATCCACTGATCGGATTGCTCGAGCCGTGATCCTGCTCGTCACCAACAAGCGCGACCTCACGACGGACTTTATCGTCATCGAGCTGCGCCGCCGTGGCACCGCATTTCATCGCCTGAACACCGAAGATCTGCCGCGGGCCACCGTCCGGTTCGATCCGACCGCCGACGGCGGATGGGCGATCGAGACCACATATATCAGCTTCTCGCTCGGCGATGTCGGCGCGGCTTATTATCGCCGGCCGGGCGCCCCCGAGCCGGCGGCTGCGATGGACGAGGCCACGACCGCCTATCTCGCCGACGAATGGTCGGCGGTGACCAAAGCCTTATGGAATGCGCTGGAGGGTCGGTGGTTGAGTTCGCCATTCGCGATCCTGCGCGCCGAGGACAAGCCGCGCCAGCTCAGCCTCGCGGTGCAATCGGGGTTCGACGTGCCCGAGACTTTGATCTCGAACGACTTCGCATCGGCCAGCGCGTTCGTCGCGGCCGGCGGCGTGATCGGGAAGCCACTCAGGCATTCGCTGGTCGAACGCGGCGAGGCCGGCGAGGTCCTGTTTACCGCGCGGCTCGACCCGCTCAAGTCGATGGACCAACAGGCTGTGTCGCTCGCGCCGGTCATCTACCAGCGCGAGGTGCGCAAGGCCTACGATGTGCGCGTCACGGTGATCGGCGACCGCGTCTTCGCCGCCGCCATCCATTCGCAGGATCATGACGAGACAGAGGTCGACTGGCGGTCGGGCACGCGGCTTGACCTGCGCCATGAGGCGATCGAACTCCCCGCCGACGTCGTCGACAAATGTCGGGCAATGACCAAGAAGCTTGACCTGCGTTACGGCGCGATCGACCTGATCGCGGATCAGGACGGGCGCTACTGGTTCCTCGAGATCAATCCCAACGGCCAATGGGCCTGGATAGAGCGGCGGACCGGCCTGCCGCTCGCGGCCGCGATAGTCGATGAGCTCGTGGCGATCGCCCGATGACCGCACCAGGCGCAGCGCCAGCACGAAAAGGCCCAGCTAAGTGGCTTTTCGAAATCGCGCAGTTTTTGTGGCCTTGGCTCGAGAAACGGACGCCCCAGGAAAAGCAAGCGCTTGTGGACAGCCTCACGGCAGATGAGGCTGCAATCGACGCGCTGGATTTTACGAAGGATGCCGAGGCGGCACTGGACGAGGCGCGCCGGCAGGCCGACAGCGAGGCGGACCGGCGGCGCGGCACGGACCAGAAGGCGGCGACCTATCTTCCGCTCGTTGCCGCGTTGATCCCGCTGGTCCTGACGCTGGTCGGGGCATTGTGGGAAAAGAAAGCCGGCGGCGCGCCGATCTGGCTGAACATGCTGCTGCTCGGACTCGCCGTCGCCTATAGCGCAGCCGCCGGCCTTTGGGCGTTCAAGGTGCTGCAGGTCGCAGCATCGCATGAGCCCGGTTTCTTCGATCTCCAAAAGGCTTGGGGCGCGCCGCATCCGGGCCAGACCCTGGCGCGCAGGCTGCTGCTCCACACGCGCCGCAACCGCGAAGGGATCAACTCGAAGGTCAGCTGCATCAAGATGGCGCATGTCTTCCTGGTGCGCGCCTTCCTGACCTTCTCGCTGCTGCTGCTCGTCAACATCGTCTGGTATTTTGCGAGCCCGGCAATCCAGCGGTGGTGGTTATCCCCAACACCGATGTTGACGACCCCAAAGCAGGCGATCGCTGCCGTCACCGAGATCGACGGGCTGGCCAGCGAGCTCAGGACCGAAGCCGCCTGGACGGTGCTAGACAAAGACTGCCGCCGCCGAACGGCTGGCCGCGTCACGCTGCAAATCTCACCCGATCCCGCCACGCCGATCACAAAAATTCCCACGGTGCTGCGGCCCACGATCAACGATGTTAGCGTCGTGAAAAACATCCGGCTGATGTGCGGGCACACCCCGGTCGGCCTCATGCGCTTGTGGTCCATTCCGACCCGTCTGGCGAAGCTGACGCGTGCTCCCCGCATGCCGGATCCGCTGGCGGTGGCGTCCACGGATGCCATTGCGGCGTTGAAGCGATACTGGCCGCCGAGTGATCCCAAGGCCGATCCCGCAAAACGGCCGGCGATGCTGCTACAACAAGCCGTCGTGCGCCGCGACGACACGGGTCGACCCGTCGTCCTGGCCATCACCGCCGTCGATCCTGAAGTCCTTACCCTGCCTTAGATGATCTCGCGTCGGCGGGGGCAAGGCCCGAAATGGCTCGGTCGAAGGCGGTCAGCGCATTATCCGGATCGCGGAAAAGCGCTGCCGAAAAGCTGCGGCGCGCATCGGGCGCATCGGACAGAAGTCGATCCGCCATCAAGGTGGCCAAAGCGTGGCGTTGCGCCACCAATTCATCTTCCTGCCATACGGCCGCGAGGAACTCGGACACCGCTTTACATTGCGCGGTGAGATTGGACCCTGGTCCACCGATCAACGCTGCCACACCTCTCAATGTCGTTCCAACGACATTGCTGTCGAGAGCGAGCGCGGTTGCCATATCTTCAGCGCTCACTGCGACGAACCGGTGGCTGGCGCGTCCGAAGGCCGACAGAGTCTCGACGTAGCGCTCTTCGGCTATCATACCCCGCGCGAGCGCCAGCCGCAGCAATGCCGCTAACCCGGCGCGAAGGCGGATGCCGGCCGAACCGGCGAAGCGCCGATACCCAAGATCGTCGCTGAGCAACAACTGCCCGCTTTGTGCCGCGACGAGGACTTCATCCTGAAACTGCCCGCCGAGTTCATCGGGCAGCATCGACGCTAGTTGCCGAGCCAGGCCCGGCGGGCCGATCGCGGGAACGACCGTTGCAGCACTGCCCAACCATTCCAGCGCGGACTGCCGGACTTCAACGGCGGCGGCGATGTGGGCGGGATGCACGCGATCCGCGACAAGGTGGCCGTCGCGCTGCGTGAGGTTGCCCTGATATCGCCCGACCAGAAGCTCGCCTTTATCCGCGCGCTCGATGAAATCATCGAGCGTACCCTGAGCTATGCTGATCGGTCCGGCGACTGCGCGTACCGGCTTCCACAGATCGTGCCGGCGAATGATCTCCATCGTGATGGTATCGACGACGCAGCCGCAACGGCGATTGGCCTTCAGCGCAGCGATTTCGTGGTCGAACTCTGGCCCGCCACCCTCGGAGCAATGAAAAGCACCTTCGCTCAGCTCACCCAGACCGTCATAGGTGTCGATCACGCTCCGGCCGTGGATCGCGGCAATGATGCGAAGCGGTCTGGCATGCTCGCGATAATCATCGTTCACGGCCTGCGCCTGTGTCTCGCGCTCCCGCAGATGATCGATCAGCGGATTGAGGCTGGACAGGTCTTCAGGGTTGACCGTCATCCTGTAGATGACCTGCGGTCCACCGAAGCGATCGGGAAGAACGTCACTCAGCCAGCGAAAATAATGGATATGCTTATGAAGTACGCCCGTGATCTTGAAGGTGCGGGGCGGCAGCCCGGCCAGGGCCGCTGGCAGCTCGAACGTATCGCCCTTGCCTAGCCCTTGAGCGGCCAAGGCGATCGGGGATTCCTCGCCAAGATCGATGGCTTCCGCGGGCAAATCGCGTTCGGCATCGAGCCGGTAGGTGCGTTCACCGCCACCATCCTCGACAATTGTGAAAACGGCATCGGGGCCGACGCGAGACAGTCCCAGATCGCTCGAACCAGACGGCGCAGGGTTTATCATCACGCCGGTGAATCGCTCGAGGGCATGGCGATTGTCCGGGTTGAGGCGCGCGACCCGATAGGCGAGCCGGCGCGCACGATCATAGAGACCGTGGTTCGCGAGGATCAGGGCGAGGTCCGCGCGCTGCTCGACGCGGCCTTCCAACGCCTCGACGTCACCGGCGAACCATGCGTCCATCGTCTCGCGCAATTGCCAGCGATGCAGGATTTGGAGCCACTCGAGCCGAATCGCCAGATCCTCGGGATCGCAAGCGATCCGTTGCTCGACCGCCTCCAGCGCCCCCGGCATATCACCCGCGCGATAGGCCGCGACCTGTCGGAAATAGAGAAACCGGGGGGTATCGCCGACGTGAGGCGGTAGCGCATCGAGTTCCGCCAGCAGCGCTGCGCGATCGTCGAGTGCGTACAGTGCCTCGATAATCCATCGCAGCGGCGTGCTGTCTTCGCTGCGGCTGGTCCTCGCATCGAGCAGCGACAATACGTGTGCTGGCAGGTTGGCGCCGCGCATCCATAACGCCGCGGACAGGATATCGGCGAACGATGTCTCGGCACCACTTGCAGCGAGCATCCGATCGGCGATCGCTTGCCGCTCTTCGGGCGTCTGCGCGCGTTTCGCGAGCGCCGTTAGCGGCACCAGGCTTGCGGGAAACGCGCTAGCGGCGCTTTCCAGCTCGTGCGATATATCGATCGACGGATCGAGCGCGGCGCGCGCTTCGGCATCGAGGACCCGTTGCCACATTTCCTGGCGCGATCCGGCCGGCATCGCAACGCCCGACAGCAGCGAATGCACGTCGGCGGGCGATGCCTCCAGCATGTTGCATAAGAGAAGAAGTGATTCCGGATTGTCCGTATGCTGGCGAAGAAGGGCAATAGCTGCATCGGTCTGGTCCAGCGTTGTCAGAAGGATCGCATGAAGGTGCGCGATCTGGCCTTTCTCGGGCGAATAGTGCTCGGCCTGTTCCAGGACGGTCAGTGCCTCGCGATTGCGGCCGAGGCCACGCAGCGCATTGGCGAGATTGTAGGGTATAGAAAGATCAGGATGGCTGGGATCGACTGCTCGGACCCGCGCCCACGCCTTCTCTAGCGTCTCGACCGCCGCCTCGATCTCGTCATGCGTCGGCACGGCTTCGCCTTTGGCGCCGACATGGGACCCGTCGACCGCTGCCATCCGAGCCAAGGTGGCGTCGGCATGCAATCGCGCCAGGAGTTCGCTGTCGGGATGAAGATCCACGCCACGCTGAGAGAGCGTGATCCAATTGTCGTCATTGCGGTTGCGCAGAACCTGTGCCGTCCCAACGATCGCCTCTTCGCTATCGCGCAGGTGCGCCGGCACGGATTGCATCGGGTCGGCGATCGGCGCGACCTTTTCCTGGGCCTGGATCAAGGGCAGCAAGGCCGTCGGCGAGTCCGGCTCGAGTTCGAGGAGGCGCTTTGCCGCGCGGAGTCCCACTGCCGGGTCGCCTGCACACGTCGCAGCAGAGGCGAGATTGGCGAGCCCGCTCGGATCGTCTGGCTGGATCTCGGACGCCTGACGGAACAGTTTTTCGGCCTCCTCGAAATCACCCAGCCGCCAATAGGCCGATCCTAGGTTCCCGAGGATACGGAAGCGTTGATTGGGACCCGCTTCTTCCCATTCGTCGTCGCGAAGCGTCTCAAGGTCGGCCAGCGCGCCCCGCACGTCCTCACGCTCGAGCTTTGCCTTGATCCGATCGATAGCGCGCGACAGCCGCGGATCATCGCTCTCGATCAGGGGCACGACGATCGGCGCGGCAAGCGACTGGCTCGCGAGCAATGCGCTCACCATGTCCTTGAGCTCTTCGTGCTGCGCGGTCGACGTCGCTATCGCCTCGGCGTGTTGGTCGGCACTCTGCTGCGCGAGATCAGCAACACCCTCGATCCCCAGATAGCTGTCGAGGATGTCGCGATGCTCGCCAATCATGGCGCGCAGCTGTGTCCAGCCGATGACTTGGATATCGAGCGGATGATCGCTCGCCTCGCGTGCAGCGGTCAGCGCCCGCGCGTGGTTCTGCAGATCGATGTCGTTCGCGGCTGTCGTCGCGAGCACGAATTCGGACAGCCGCGGCTCGACCTTGTCGGCCTCGGCGACCTCGGACTCGAGCGTCTTGCGGCGAACATTTCGATTATTGCCGAGTTCCTCCTTCAGCTTGCACTGGATCCCGAAATAGCCGCGCGTGCCGGTCGGCCGACGTCCGATGATGTCGAGGCCTTCCTGGTCCTGTCCGGACCTGCCCACCATTTCGCCGAGCGGGCAGTCGAAGACGCGAGAGAAGAGCCGGCGCATCACCCGTTCGAACGCTGGCCAATCGCTTGGCGGCGGCAGTTGAAAACCGGATGCGTCAACCACGGAGAATAATCGTTCCAAACCAGGGGGTCGATGACGCCCCTAGATGGCACTTTAGGGCGATCGTTGCCACGGAGTTCCTACCACCCGAGCCCGTTCCCGAGATCAGCAGGTTCATTGAAGGCGCCCGCCAAAACCCAATGCTCCCGCGCGGTTCCGCGTGACAATGTCGGCCTTTGCCAAGCACCGATCTGAAAGCTGACGGGTTGCTTGCGGCCCAGGTCCGGTCGCAAGAAAGGGAATGAATGAACGACCGGTTTCGGGAAGCGCTCAATGTGCCGCGGACGGCCGTGAATGGGTCACGGCGAAGCCGGACTCGGTGAGGAGCTTACCCTCCAGTAGGGGGCCGCGGATGTTCCGCCGATTCCGCGCTGTGCCGCCAAGCTCGCTCCGCCGGATCAACTTGTCGCCCGAGTTGATCCGGCTGGTGGTGAAGCTGGAGGTGGGTCGCTCGGCCAGCAACCGGGCGGAGAACTCACACCTGCCGCTCCAACGACGAGAGCGGGCAACGCTCCGGTTCAGGCGGATGGGCTGTCCACAGAAGTTCGCCTCCGTCCACGACGGCTTTAGCCTCGAACGCCAGCTTGTCGATCGCCAGACTTAAAAGCAGCGGCGCTCCGCCGCCCTGGCGGAGTAGCAGAACCTCGCGACATGAGCGTACGCCTCAAGGCCTGACCCATCTCCTGAGAAGAGCGGTTCGCAGCATACTGACAGCACTGCCTGGGGCGGTCGGGGTCGTCAGCCGCGCTCGGACGGCAGGCCCGAGCGTGGCGAGCCAGCGTCGTCGCCGTCGCCGGGAACGTCGGGCCGGCGGCGGGCCTGCTCGATCAGCTTGAGGATGGTCTGGCGCATCTCGGGCCACGGAGTCACGCGCGGCTCCGGGCGGTCCGCCGAGCCGAGCCGGGACGGGATAAAGAGCGACCGCCGGCTACGGAGCCAGAGCGCCGAAACGTAGACGTCGGGGACGGCGAGCCATCGCACTTCGTAGGGCGTGGGATCCTCGGCGAACTCGAGCGACAGGCGCAGCGTCGCGAAGAAGGCCTTGGCCGCCTCGCGGCCACGGATCTCGAAGAGCTCGGTGCCATCCATCGTGAACGACACCTCCGACACCGACAGCGGCTCTCCGCGGTCGGTGACCAGCGCGCGCCAGCCCGTCCGCTGCGCCGCGAACAGTCCCGGCTCCTCGGCGGCCCGCTCCA
>JBBMEG010080424.1:0-11582 GCA_037832605.1 Cyclanthera cordifolia | reverse complement strand
GGCCGGTTTAACAAACCGGCGGGCCAAACGCCGGGTTGGAACCCTTCCCGGCCCAACCCGGCGGGCCAAACGTCCCCCTATAGTAATTAGAAAAAAAATGGAAGAAAACTTTAAAACAAGAAAAAATAATTTGAACATAAACAAATAAACAAGGAGGGATATAGTTTAAAAGAGGAGGGGAAGACCCAAGCGAACATAGTTCAGTTGGCATTAGTGATGTTTGCCTTCTCTTTTAATTTATTTCTAAAATTGATGGACCAAAAATATATTTTAACCAAAGTTTTATCGTATGATTTGATTATATGTCAAATTTGAAAGAGCAGTTTGTTTTTCTTTTTTTGAGTATAAAGGGAGATTGGAAGGATTGGAACCATAGATGTCCATCATGTTAATACATCATTGTTTCAACTAACTATACTCGTTTTGGCTGACCATTCTGAATTATGAACCTTTAATATGTGTTAGGTTTTCTTTTATGATGCTTACCTTTGTCAATGAACATTTAATTTGTGTTAGGTTTTCTCTTCAACTTGGGTTTGTTCTTTTTTTTCTTTCATTTGAGACCTAATTTTGGTAATAGGCTTTAGATTATTTTTCTTGATATGTATATGCATGATAAAGTAGGCTTAACTGCATAGACAACTTTTATTTCTTTTACTAATTAGAGTGGCAACCTAAAATATGGTAAGGTATATGAATTGATTGAAAGCATTTCTTCTTCCATGGATTCAACTTTTTCATTTGATAGGGTTAAGTAGAGCCTTGAGTTTATAATGGATTTTTTTAAAATAAAATTAGAACATTGTCCATCCATAATTTATGAAAACGTTTCCAAGGTGTTTTTTTTTTTTTTTTTCAATAGAGTATTATAAACCTTGCTATAAACAAGACGTTAAAAAAAAATAATAAATAAATAAATAAAAGCAAGACATACATTGCTTCAATCTCAAATGCTTCAAAGACTATGTAAGAGTGTTTGAATATAATCCAATTAGCGTGATTACAAATACAAAGTATCTATAAGATTATAACGAAAGTGCTAGCCAAGAGACTTAAGTTCGTTCTTCCCAATACTATTGATCATAAACAATGTGCTTTTGTTAAAGGGAGACAAAACACAGACTCTATTGTCATTGAAATAAAATTGTTGATTATTTAAGATGTTATAGGCTAAAATATCTTGGAATACTCGGGCAAGCCTAGGAACCCCCGGGGGTCGGCCAAAGGATGTTGGGAGTTTTTGGGGGTAGGCCAAAGGGTGTCGGAAGACCTCTGGGGTCGACCAAAGGATGACGGGAGTCGTTGGGGGTCGGCCAAAGGATGCCGAGAGTCCTCGGGGGTCTGCCAAGCCCATGCCGACCACTTGGGGGTCGGCTAAGGGAGGCAAAAACCCTCAGGGGTCGGCCAAGCCTATGACGACCCCTGGGGATCAGCCAAGGGAGGCCACAACCCCCAAGGGGTCAGCCAAAGAAGGTCTCGACCCTCCCCCTTCGGGGGTCGGCCAAAATAGCTCAGGACCCCCTCAAGGGCCAGCCAAAGTCAGCCAAGACCCCCTAGGGGTCGGCCAAGGAAGGCCTCGACCCCTTAGAGGTCATCCCTTGTAGTCTCAACCCTCTCGGAGTCGGCCAAAGAAGGCGAGCACCCTAGCGGAAAAGCCGTGGAGGTGATGACTCCCATGGGAGTCGACCGAGTCCAAGTGACAACTGGATCCGCTGAAGGTGAAAAACCCTCACCCCCCCCCCTTAAGGGGGCAAGCCGTGGAGGTCATTAGTGACCGAGTCCAAAACTGATGCCTAAGGGGAGGGGCGAAGACGATTACCTCATAAAGGGGAAAGTCGTGGAGGTCAGGGCTCCCCCAAGAGCCGGCCAAGTCCAAGTGATAATTGGATTCGCTGATAACGTCAGGAGTTACACTGAAGGTGAACACCCCTCTTAAGGGGGGGGCACGTTATGGAGGTCCTTAGTGACCGAGTCCAAAATCGATCTCTAGGGGCGGACGAATGCGAACATTCCCTAATGGGGGAAAGCCGTGGAGGTCAAGGCTTCTCTAAGAGCGGTCGAGTCCAAGTGACAACTCAATCTGCTGATGACGGCCAGGAGTTACACTGAAGGTGAACACCTCCCTAAGGGGGGTAAGCCATGGAGGTCATGATTGATGAAGTCCAAAGTCGATCCCTGAGGGGACGCTCGAAGGTGAACACCCCCCCCCCCACAAAATGGGGGAAAGCCGTGGAGGTCAGAGCTTCTTTAAGAGTCGACCTAGTCCAAGTAACATCCTAGGTCGTTGCACCCTTAAGGGGTAACGTCCTGGAGTTACACCGAGAAGGCCAACACCATTAGGGGGTCGATCGTGGAGGTGAGGACCGGCAAAGGTTGGCCAAGTCCAAGTAACCTCCCTGAAAAAAGTGTAATGGTCAGTGGTTAGGCCGATATTCATTTTCGGCTTAATGGCTGACGTTGCAAACAGCTGACCATTAAACCACAATTAAGTGAGTTGTTGCGATTACGAGTTCGACTGCTATAAAACATCAAGTCATCCTCCATTTGAAGCGAAGCTGGATTAAGCTGAAATACGCTCATGGTTCTTGTAAGCTAATCCTAAGCTCTCAAGCTCTCTCTAAACTCTCCTAAAATATATTACTGACTTAGGCATCGAAGGTCATATGGCTCACACTTCAACGATGTGTCTAATTTTTGTTGTTCTGCAGAAAAATTCGTTCTCGATAAATAAATCTCTACCGTTGATCCCAATTGACCATTTTTTGGCATCAACATATGCTATAAGTAAAAGTGGAGTCATCATGAAGCTTGTTGTTGAAAAAGCATTTGATAAAGTCAATTAAAACTTTATTTTTAACTATTTTCAGCCTAAAGGTTTTAACTCTACATGGATAAAATGAATTTCTCTCAGATTTAATTTATGATTCCCACATGCAGGTTATGATTACACAAATTTAGGGTTACAAGTTTGAGAATCTCTAAACGAACTATTTTGGAATGCCAATTAGAAGGAAATCTAAAACTATAGGATTAAGGAATACAACTCTAAATCCTAAACCCTAAACTCTCAAGGGCTTAGACATGTCTTCTATTGGAAAAACAGTGCTCTGGGATATAAATTAATTTGACGATTTTATTCAGAATGTGCGCCCCTTTAGAAGCTTTTATCACTTATAAATATAAGCCTCTAATTGAGAAGGATATTCTACATGTTTGTACGTTTGGTAACAAACGATCTCTTTAGCCTCATATTTCTAAGAGGACACTCATTTTTTGTAACTTTAATGAAATGAAAGGTTAATAATGGTGCATGAGTGCATTTCTGCCATGATTTTTTTAAGGTGCAAGAGTGCGTTTCTGCCATGATTTTTTTAAGATTAATATTGGATTCAGTAAGCCTCTTACTTTAAGGATTGTCGTACTGAGTAGCTAGAAACGCAACGTCACGAGATGAAATTTACTCATTCACATATAGTTGTTGAAGTAGAAGAGTTGTTCTCTTAAAAACATATTCTATAGTTTTAATAAAGAGTACTCACCTCTCACTAGCTGAAGAGAATACTAGGTTCATGGTTGGACCATGAAAAAAATTGTTTATTAGAGAAATTAGTAGCATTTAAGGAATCAATTATTGGTCAAGAATGAGATGATATGAGTACAGCCTTACTAGAGAGTGGAGGTACCAAGTCATCAAGGTGATGCAATAAGGTACATAAACAACAGGGTCAGTACAAAGAGACACCTTAGTCAGTCAAAAGCCAACAGTGAAGTTCCCATGAAGTTGAAAACTATAATACAACCGACTATTTCCAAGACAAGAAGGCAAGAGCCTCCCAACAAGTCATGAAGCATTGCATTTGTCAATCTATTGAAAAACTCATTTGGGTTGTTAGCAAAAGGAACATAAATAGTGAACACAAGTCAACTCGTTCAAGAGTTCTTCGATAAGTGGAAGAAAGTTGTAGGCACTAAGGTCCACTGGGACTACCAAACAAGTTGTTCGTTGACAGGGTCGTCAACCCTTTAAGTGGGGGAGAATGTAGGTCATGTTTGTCCAGTGCTTGTTGACATGCACCCTTAGACCATTTTTTTATTAAGCTTTCCTCATATAAGATTTACTTTTCATGGTGTTGTTATTTCCTTTGAGTTTTGGAGCCATATGACTCCTCGCCATTTTGACATGCAAGTCTACCACATAAAAAATGTGCCAAAAATAGTGGGGTATGACTTCTTGAAGTTTTCTTCCTACCAAGTTATATGATGAATGTAGTATAGTTGAAGTGGTTCTCTTATTGTATTTGCATATACCTTTTCAAAGACACAAAATGTATTTATGAATCTTCTTTCTCCCTTTTTTGAAAACGGTTTACGAGGCTCGTGAGAGAGGTCGCACCAGTTGTGCTATCCGTTTTGCGTTTTCCTTTGGCTGATGTGCTCTCCAGGTTAAGGCAGGTGCCTTACAATCGCTTCACAAATATAATGAAGTTGGATTATGATAGACACCACTACACATTTATCCAAATTTAAAAATTTTAACTAGGATATTGACTGTAGTAGCTTCTCCCATTTGTTAATGGTTTAAGTTCCTGTTTTATTTTCACCCTAGCTCTAATGGCTCAATGGTGAACTTGATCTTGACAAAGATCCACCAACCAAACATGATTGGTGCTCTTTTTTTTTTTTTGATCCTCTGTTGTGAAAGAAATTGCAAAGTTTTCTCCAACCTTTGCTTTTCTATGGGATTATGTATTATTAATTTTGCAGCCTTTCTTTCAAGTCAAAGTTGTTTAAACATTATGACATTGCCACAATTGTTCTCTTAGTTGCCTTTTATATAACTATTCAGGCTCCTTCCCTTTTTCTTCTTTTCTTTTTTTTTTCTTTTTTTTTTGTGAATATATGGTACTTTTTTCCAAAAAATAATAATAATAATCAGCTTTCCATACATGCTCCTTGACATTTATTTTGTGATTATTTAGTAAAAAAAGAAAAAAACTTTCAGCCTTCTTGCCTTTTCTTTTTTCTTTTTTTTTTGTGGGAGTATATGGTAGTTGTTTTCAAAAAGGCTTATGATTAATTATTATTTAGATAATATGAACTATGCGTCAAAATTCAACTTCGTGCGAGTGATCGTGAGACACCTATTCTGATCCGGTGAACACGTCAGCTAAACGAAAACCCATAGCAAGTAGCAAAATTTGATGCAACCTCTCTCACGCATCTCGTGAATAGGTTTCGGAATAAAAAAAGTTTGAAAATAAGTTTTATCTTTAAAATAGTATATGACAAGATACAATAAAGACTACTAACTACATTGCATTCATCATATAACTTGGTAAGAATTAAGTTTCAACAAGTCATATTCTTATAACACATTTTGGTTCACAATTGATATGATACTCTTACATATAAAAATAGCGAGAGTTAACAATTAGAATAAATCGAAAAAAATTATTTTATATAACATGCAACAATGACAAAATAATATAAAAAAAAATAATAATAATAAATAAATAGTGACTCATACATATTATAAAAAATTTAGAAAGATTATTATACAACAACCCATCTAAGAAATAAATAGTCACAAAAATGAGAAACTTACAAGGATAAAAAAATGTCCCGTTAAAGAAAATGTCAAAAAAATGTAATTCCCACTATAAATTCCACCCTGGGAAGTCATTCTATTAAAACACAAAAGATTAACGGTTACATTTCGTATCAAATTAGTTAAAGCAATAAGCTTTTTTCAAATTTGGGTAATCTTAATATTTAATAAAAAAAAAAAAAAAAAAAAAACAACCTTTAAATTACACAACTGATTTACAATTAGCAATGTAAGTCAACAATAATTGTAGCTTCAAGAGTATTAATCTGCTTAATGACATTCATATATTTTGATAAGTTTCAAACATCTGTTCGCAAACCATCATCAATACTTTAGTCATTCAAAGAAAATAAAAAATTAAAATGTTATAAAATTAGATTTTATGTTTCATGAAAATAATCGGACATAATTAAATACTCATTAAATTTATAATACAATAATCAAAGTAAATAAACCAAAAAGAAGAACTTATATATTTCAAGGCAAAATGAATATATAACACATATTATGTGTAATTTCCATTATAAATACCACCATATGGAGGCCGTCTCAATCAAACACGCAAGAGCTTTACACACTTAAAGCTTCATCTTCTTGTTCATGGCAGTTCACAAATCTAAAACCCATGTTGCTTTACTGGTAAGCCCGGGAATGGGCCACCTTATTCCCTTCCTCGAGCTAGCCGACCGCCTCGTCCTCCATCACAACCTTCGAGCCACCCTCTTCGTCGTCGGCTCCAACGACTCTCTTCATCTTCACAAATCCTCCACCGTCAACATCGTCCCTCTCCACCCTTCCTTCCGCCTCGACGACCCGACTGCCAACTACATCGACAAAATCCACGCCATGATGTCCGCCTCATTCCCACTCTTCCAGTCCTCCATCGTAGCCATCCAGCCCCGCCCATCGGCACTGATTGTCGACCTATTCGGAACCAAAGCACTAGCCATGGCTCGTGAACTTGACATGTTGGGATTCGTTTTCATGACTTGTAATGCTTGGTTCCTTTCAATGGCCTTGTTTTTCCAAGCAATGGACAGGAAAATGATCGACGACCACGCGAACCACCACGAGCCGTTGAGAATCCCGGGTTGCAGGCCGGTCCGGTTCGAGGATACCAACATGATATTCGAGTTGAACCGAAACGATGCCTACGAGGAATTCGAAGTCGTTTCGCGGGAGCTTGCAACGGCCGATGGGATATTGTCGAACACGTGGCAGGAACTGGAGCCCACAACGATAAAAGCGCTAGCAAAAGCCGAAACCCTCACGGGTGGAAAAGTCAACCAAGTCCCGATTTATCCAATTGGGCCGTTGACCAGACGAGGCGAGCCCAATTTAGAGAGCGAGGTGCTGACGTGGCTCGACCGGCAACCAGATGAGTCGGTAATATACGTATCGTTCGGGAGCGGGGGAACATTGCGTGAAGAGCAAATCACGGAATTGGCGTGGGGGCTGGAGCTGAGTCAGCAACGGTTCGTTTGGGTGGTGAGACCACCGGTGGGGAGCGATTGCACGGGGACGTTTTTCACGGCGGCGACGGGAACGGCGGAGGAACGCCCCCCGCCGAAATACCTGCCGGAAAAGTTCATGGAGAGGACGAGAGAGGTTGGCTTGGTGGTGCCGATGTGGGGACCACAGGCGGAGATTTTGAGCCACCGATCAGTGAGGGGATTCTTAACGCACAGTGGATGGAACTCGTCGATGGAGAGCATAGTGAACGGGGTGGCAATGGTGACGTGGCCGCTGTACGCCGAGCAGAAGATGAACGCGGTGGTGCTGACGGAGGAGGTCGGGGTGGCGGTGAGGGTGAGAGAGGCGGCGGAGGAGGAAGGGGTGGTGGGGAGGGAGGAGATAATGAAGAAGGTGAGAATGATAATGGAAGATGAGGATGAAGAAGGAAGGAGAATTAGAGAGAGAGTTAAAGAGCTTAGGAATAGTGGAGAAATGGTTATCTCTAAAGGTGGATCGTCGTACAATTCCTTGGCTCACGTGACTGCACAGTGCCAGACTTTTCAATGTCAAACAGAGCTTCGATGTGCTGCCGAAAATGGAGGATATTAATTTGGTAAGCCTCTAGTTTTTATGTCCATGGTCTTATTTTGAAGAAGCCAATAAATTTTTTAAAATAAAATAAAATAAAATATCGAAAATGTGACGTATTATTATTCGCACAAATGATAAAATATATGTATTAAGTAATTCTTAAGAATGTATTAAAATATATTTCTCTAAACTCTCTAGGACGTTCATAATTGTTGGTGAATAAAATACGTACAAGTTGGTTATTTTTATATTTAATGATAAAAGTGTGAGATAAGTGTAATTGATTGGACAAAAAACACATAATTCATATATTACATCCACGAACTTAATTCACCTACTACTTACGAATAACGTGAGCTATTTTTTAAGTTTTATCAAACTATAGGAAATAAATTCTATTTCTCCAAACCATATAAACTAAACTCTATATTTTTCCAAACTATAAAGACTAAATTCTAAATTTCTCCAAATTATAGGGACTAAGTCTAAATTTTAAATCATAGAAACTAAACCCAAACTTTATTCAAATCATATACATTAAATATATAATTTAATGTATATGATTTAAAAAGTATATACCTCCCTTAAAAGTTGATAAATTTTACTCTGTCTTATAGCTGACTTAATGTTTTTCTATATCTTTTCAAATAGACTAGAAATTTCTTTTTCTATTGAGCTTAGAATTGAAAAGATAAATATTAATCTTAGAGACAATTAGAAGTTAGGGTAGAAAAAACTTATAATTATTTTTGAAAAAGTTTATTATTATCTCGTGAAAATAGTCAGCGCAGTTGATTGAAAGTTTGAACAGTAAACCTGTGTTCCCTCCAGATCACAGATTAACAACTTTTATGTCAAAAAAAAAAAAAAAAAAATGATGTGGCCAACCTGCACTAAGTTTTGCTTATTCAGTTTGATCACTATTTACTCACTTTACTATTTTCTGTACTACAGTCATTGGTGACTTCCTCGTAAGGAAACTTTCAGCAAGTTTGGCAACAACGACTTCATAATTTAAATTAAAAATAAAGTATTACACGTGTCAGAATTATACAACAACAACAATCTAATATAACTTTAAATTAGAAATGTACGAAGGATTTATGGGCGTTTGTTTGTAAAATTGTGGAATGTTTATTTTGGGATTAGAAATGATGAGTTATTTTGAGTGATTATAAAGAAGAAATTGTAATAATAGCTCGTTTGTATAAGGTATGATTATAAAAGCTCGTTTATAAAATCTCCATAAACACTCAAAACAAACGACCTCTTGATATTCACGCTTTGTTAATTTTAGATTGACACTCTTTTATTTCTCTTCTCGCTCATACTTAGAAATGATTGAATTTTTAAAACTATTCACCAAAGTAACTTCCCAATCAATAGTCTAATTAACCACTTTAAATACTAATGTTAACACAAATCCTATATGTATGTGTGTAGATATACACACACGCATATATATACACACACATATATGTGTGTGTGTATATATATAGCAATTTTTTTAATTTTTGTTGGTATACTTTCGTCCACTATTATTGCAAAACCACATATAATTACTAAAATAAGGGTCATAACCATTCTAAGTGACTAAAAAAAGACTAATTATTAAAATGGGTCTATTTTTAAAACAATTTATTAAAGTAGGTCATTTTTTAAACGTATTGTCAAAATGGGTCTATTTTTTTGTTTTTATATGGTGATGACTATACTAAAAACACCACTATCATCTCTCGGTCAAAATTTGCAATAATAGGTTGACTATTAACGTCTGTTAGCATCTGTTAATGTCTTATTTTTTTTTGTCTTCTAACGGTAATGACTATAAGAAAGTCATCTTATCTTACATCACTACGGTGATGACGTACGGTAGGAAAATCATCTTCGTATAAGAAATTAATGTTTATTTAGATGTATGTTGTTTTGTGTTTAGTGTTTTTGTTTGTTATGATCTTAGGGGTTTTTTTATATAGAATTACATATTTAGATTTTATTGTAGGTTTAGAGTTGTTGTTTTAAGATTATTTAATATAGTTATACTTATGTTATAATTATAATGATTGATCGTATTTAGATATTCGTTCATAGAAAACTTTTAATCAAATTTAAGATTTTTTAAAAATATTTGTGAAAATATTTATTTGATATTAGTTTAATTATATTTAAAAAAAATGTAATATCATTTTACGAATAAATAAATCACTTTTATAAATATTTTCATAAGTAATGCATTTGAGTAATTTTTGGATCAATTAGTATCTGTTATTTAAATATTATATATATGATTTTCTTAGCTAAAAATGAATCCAAAATAATGTAATAAAAATTAAATTTAAAAAAGTATTGTTTGAGGGTGTTATATTTAAAAATTAGATTTTCAAAAAGAATCTAGAATTAAATTTTAAATATGTAATTATGTGGTATATATATATAAAAACTTTTTTTTTAAAACAAAGTTAAAAATATTAATATTAATAATATATCCAAAAATAAGATTTACCATCACTCTATTAAAAATAACAAAGTTAAAAATATTAATTTCAGTTATATTTTCTTTTCATTTATTTTCTACTCCAGTATATCATTTCCATTAAAATTTCAATTCATCTGTAATTAGTATAAATAATTTAGTTTCAAATTAAATAAACTATTAATATCAATTATGCTAAAAATAAAATAAATAAGATTATGATGAAAATATTTGTTTGATAAAATAAATTACAATTTAATAATAAGAAATAATTAAGATAAAAAATAATAATATTAATTCAAATTATTTACACAATAATAATTGGAAAATATTGTTTTATTAATTGTTTTGGTTGGATTGTTTGGCTAAAAAAATCCAATAAACAAAAGAATTAAAAATTTACTCTAACCTTTTCTCTTCCATTAGAAAAATTTTATTAACCAAAATGGGTAGGGGTTAAGGATGAAAGGAAAAACTGAAAACCGACAAAATCGAACTGAACCAAACAGATCCAATAGATTGGTTCAGTTTTTTAGACTAACATTAAATCATTCGGTTCGATATTTTAGAAAAGTGAAATACATCGGTTTGATTTCGATTCTTGATGAAAGAACCAATAAAAAACTGGATCAAATATATAAATAATAAGAAAAAAAACTATATGTTTGTATTTAAATTTGATTGAAAACCAAATTTAAATGTGAAATATGAACTAAAAGTATCGTAAATATTGTGACACTTATGAAAAGTATTGTTTTTTGTCAGTAAAATGAAAATTTTTAGAATAAAGTTAAACATCAAATTGAGAATGAGGCCAAATTTTTGAAAACTAACCAAATTTTTTATTGGAATATAACTGAAAACCGAACCAATGGTTTTGTCTTTTTTTTGGACATCGTGGTTTGGTTATTGGTTTGGCAAAAAAACTAGCAAAAACCAAACTGATCAAATCACCCCTAGCAGGGGTGTTGTCTCTAGTATAGTCATAGCTATATAAGACAAAAAATAGACTTATTTTGACAATATATTTCAAAAACCACCTACTTTGGTAAATAGTTATAAAAAAGAACCTATTTAAACCATTTGTATGACTAAAAATAAGAGACTCTTAGTATCCAATGTGAAGAAAGATTCAATCATAACACTTCCTTAATGTTAAACAGTGTATTTAATTTGTTACTTTTATTATTTTATCTCCTGCTCTCTGTAATGTTTTTTGCCTCACTCCCCTATTTAAGTCTTTCTCTCTTTCCTTGTAATACTGAGACAATTTTATTTTAATTGAAATAGCAACTTTTCTCCTGGCTTTCTCTCCTAGGGTTTCTCACCCCTTTTCATGATATCAGATATTCTTCTCTAGTCAAATCAATGGCAACAGCCCCTCTTCCTCATCCTCAGGCCTTGGAAACTCACCCAATCAATCTCCACACCCTTCCCAACAACTTCCTACACCTA
>JBBMEG010080422.1:0-11589 GCA_037832605.1 Cyclanthera cordifolia | reverse complement strand
TATATATTTTGATTTACGAACATAAAATTTTAGGTTAAAATATCATTTTGATTTAAAAGTTCAATTTTAACTCCTATACTTTAAAATTTATTCTGTTTTGGTCTATGAACATTAAAAGTCTAATTTTAGCCTCTGGACTTAAAAAAAAAAAGAAAAAGAAATTAAGTCATTTTAGTCTTTAAAATTTAAAAAAGTTTACGATTCCTATAATAAATTTGTAGTTCATTTTTTTAAAAAAAAAATTGGTTCAACCATCTTAATAATTTTAATATAAATAAAAAAAATATGTAAACATATTTCTTAAATGTATAGGGAAAGATGATTAATTTTTAAATAAAATCTTAACAAGAATTTTCAAAAAAGGACTAGAATTAATTTAATTGAAAGTTTAGAGAACTGAAATTGAACATTTGAAAGTTCGAAATATCAAAATTATAAACGAACTTAAAAATCTAGAGACCGAAATAAAATAAACTTAAAATCTCAAGAACTAAAGTTGAACTTTTGAAAATTTAAGTGTCAAAATTGAGCAGATCTCAATGTCTAGAGATACAAATGATATTTTAACCAAAATTTTAACATAGACGTCGACATGCAAATCTCAACAAGAATTTTCAAAAAATGATCAAAATTAATTTAATTGAAAATCTAAAGAATTGAAATTGAACATTTGAAAATTCGAAAAAATCAAAATAAAACGAACTTCAATTTTTACATTTATTAACTTACACACATTATAATTAGCTTTAACTTAGCACAAAAAAAAAAAAAAAAAAAAAAAAAAAAAATTATATATATATATATATATATATAGTTTTTCATATATTTATTATGTGGAATAAGTAATAGTAAAGATGGAATAACTATTATTCAGTCTTTGTGATTCTTTTAGTCAAAAGGTTTCAAAGCAATGGAGGAAATGAAAAGTGTCTGAATAATTACCTTATAAATTTTAACATTTATGTTTATTTCACCTAAAGATTCTTAGCTCCCCAAAGTTGTCTTTCATAATTTATGACAATATAAAATAAAATTTCCCACTCTTATTTTTCATAACCTAAAGACCACATCGTTGGGTCGCTGAACCCGAAATTGACCGAAAAGCCAAAGATTACATTGACAAGATCTATCGTAACCGTGTTTTAGAAACTGAACGACAAATTGTCACTATTCATCCATCAAACCCAAGCACAACATGTGAATAATTTGTCTATATTTTCTCCTTTTCTTTTAACTTGTTTCATACGGTATTAGTTCATTAAATAGTATCAATTTATAACCCTAGGATTTATTTTCTCAAATAGAAAAGGTGAATTTATTTTAAAATTGTAACACAAGATTAACTTTAACATGGTGAGGCTATTTATCCTAAATTATACATTTTTTGTCTCGTTTGATGTAAGCACGTGATCTAATTGAGAATATTAAACTTTAAGCATGAATAATTAAACAAAACTTCATTAAATTAACTCATAAATTAAGTTTTCGGAAGAATAAATCCAATATATAAACAAAAAGGTGCATAAAACCTCAAAACGTAACTAGAAAAAGTCTAACATATCCTAAATAATTGATGTTGAGAAAGGATTAAAGACTTAAAAAAATAGTCTAGCGAGTATCTCAAAGTCATTTTCCACCTCGCTTGATCAACCATCTTAATAATACATGTGACAATCTATAGTTGAAATGTTAAGTTTATGAAAACTCAATTAGATCCACATCTCAAGATGGAAAGAGAGAATTTATGAAAATTCAATAAGCGTCGCATCAATAATAATGTCAACCAACATGTTCAAGGGTCATCAAAATCGAAGCTGATCTTGGATGCAAAGTCAAGAACCTTGTCCTTAACCTATAACATGTAGATCGGTCTAAAAGCCATAAACCTAAGACCAAAAATCTTTAAAGAGATCACAAATCTCTAGAACAATCTGAGATATAACATATTCCAGCTTAAAGAATCTAGCGAGCGGAGCATCCTGGTAGCTTAAGGACCACAAATTTGAATAGGCCTCATACTCATAATGAGGGTGGATCCAACACACTGACCAAGGCCAAAACTCAACTACATACATGAAATGGTTTTTTCGTCAACTATTAGAGAGACTCAGCAAAGACATGACCATCCATAAAAGTCTTGGAGTAAGGAACCATGTCTCAAGCCAATAATGTGAGTCAAACCACAAATTATCCACAACCGCTCTTATACTAGCATCCTTTATTCGATCCTTGTGACTTGTTTGATTTCATCCTAACCAACGTGCAAGAACAACTATTTCTAGCAAGCATACGATGGTTTCACATATCTAGACATAATATATCAAGGCAATAAATCTACATATGCTCGCCGAATATCAAACAATACATGTTGTTTTTCTCAATTTGATCAATACAAACATAATATTAATACACATCATTCTACGACATACATATAAGTCAAAATAGTCAAATTAACACATGTATTAAACCACGACTTCGAGTAGGAAATACATATCTCTTACCTTGACCAGAATCATCAAAGTGCTCTCTAAAAATCCAACTGAACCTCTCGAACATAGAACTGCAAACTCAAGCCTAAAACAAACAAACCAACACAAGACCTAGCACCTTAAACTATAAAAAACGAGTCCATAGAACCAAACTTACCCAAATTAGCAAATCTACCAAAATGGGAATCCGCCAAACACACGGCGACACGTGAACGTCAAGGTGGTGCGTGAGGAACTCAACGACGACGAGTGGACTGCACGTCTCGAACACACACGCATGCGGAAACAACGCAACTACACATGAGCTCTCTGGCTCGAAAACAAAGCGACTTATCAAACATATTCTCAATTTGAAAAAGTCAATTTCACGCCTTGGTCAATGCAAGAACAACTTAACCAACACATAGGCCAGCGTGGTCGACAAGGCTCCTTCACGTCACCAGCTGCTCGACTTAAACATAATGGAAATTGATCATGGCGCAATGCAGCTACAAATCCCTTGACTACGTGAATCTCTCGGCGTGGTTTAGTTGCCATCTTGGTCGATTTTCATATTAAAAATGTTTTTAGCCTTTGTTTCGTAACAATTTAGGTCCAGTTTGATATTCATTTTGATTTTTTGTTTTTTGTTTTTGAAATTTAAGCTAATATTTATTCAAATTCTCTATATATCTGTTTCATCTTCTATTAAGTGCGGGAATCTTAACCAAATTCTATAAATAAAAACAAGTATTTTAGAAGCTAGCTATTTTTGGGCTTTCAAATTTTTGATGTGATTTTTAAAAACACAAGTAAGATGTAGATGTCAAAGTAATGAAAAATGTGTGTTAGAGTAGTAGTTGTAGGCTTAAATTTCAAAAATCAAAAATAAAAACCGAATGGTTGACAAATAGGGCCTTAGTTTTTCGTTATTGATTTTTGAAATTGTAAATATGTATTTACTCAAATTCTCTATATATGTCTCATCTTCTCTTAAGTATATGAATCCTAACAACATTCTCATAAACCAAAATTATAAGTATTTGGAAGCTAATTTTCTTTAAGCTTTCAAATGTAAATTTGATTTTGAAAAACACAAGTAAGATGTAGATAGTATGTGTTCGAGCAGCAGTTGTAGGCTTAAATTTCAAAAAAAAAAAAAAAAAAAAAAAAAACTAAATGGTTATCAAATAGGGTCTTGATTATTAGTTTGTCAAGTTTTTATTTTTTCGCTTCAAATTAATTCGAATAACTTTTCCACTCTAATACCAACTTGTTGTGATTACTACACGTGTATTGTTGATATAAATCCCACGTGAGATATTGTAGTTATCGATCAATTATGGTCATTGAACACACAATTATACTTCTGAGTTATTGCTCTTTGTTGACATTGTTCGATTAATTAGGGTTGTTTTACCCCTAATCGTGTTTCTATAATAAGATTTTATGGGCATCAAGGAAAAAGCCAAAGACATATAGATTCAAAGAGAAGAAAGATTGAAACCAAGAGGTAACATGCTTCAGCCCAAAAAACATGACCATTTGACAAAATTAAGGCAGGTAAAAAAATTTAACTTACTATTGCAACATATATAACATTATCTAAGTTGGTTGTAACTCACTTAAAGTTTTAACTGTTAGTGAAAATCTTGTTCAAATAATTTGGATCATTAAGTTTTAATATTTCTACAAGAATATGCATTTCAATATGTTGTGATTGCTTTAGGTAGTTTGATAATTACGTTTAACTTTTTCTAGTTATAAGAAAGAAATATCGAACTTCATAAGACGAGAAAATTTATTATTATGAAGAAATATATACACGTTAAAATAAAATAAAACAAGAACATAAAAAATAAGAAGAAAGATAAAAACCGAAGATATAAATAGACAAATTATTCACATAAATTGAACTACGCCTTGTTGGGATGAATAGTGAAAGTTTGTCTTTCGGTTTCTAAAACCCGATTTCGATAGACCTTGTCAATGTAAACTTTAGCTTTTCTATCGATACCAGGTTCAGCAACCCAACGATGTGGTCTGTCCTCATCACTCGGCCAAACCTTTCCTGATCTCGACATCTGATCATCCCACGTGTTATCGCGGTTGGAATGATCTCCTTTTCTATCCTTTTTGGATTTGAAGAAGTTGAAGATCGAGAAGGAAGAGCGAGTTTTTTTGTGTTGGTTGTTGCTTCTCATGGCGTAAAAGAGTAATCAAATGGAAAAATTAGTTGAATTTTGAGTGATGGTTTAATGGAGAAATGAAGATACTCTTTTTTTTATAGTATAGAAGAAAAGGCATCAAATGAAAGGACAATTCTTTGGGGGAATAAAGAATACTTAGATCCAAGCTAGGTGAAACCACTAAGGAAGAAACATAAATGTTAGTGTGTAGGGTAATAAATTCATACACTTTTCATTTCCTCCATTACTTTATAAAGTCATGTTGACTGAAAGAATCATTTCCTTAACACTTTGAATAATGCAACCTTTACTTAAGTTTCCTCCCCTTTCTACAAGTTATGTATGTGTGATTTTAACAATGAATATATGTGATCAATACAAAAATACCCAAATAAATTTAGATTATAAGTTTTAATCTAATAATAACTTGTTTAAATTTATAAAATTTATATATATGGGTGTGTTTAATGATCATAATTTGATTTTTGAAAATTAAATTTATAAAATTAAATGACAATTTTCATTTTTATTAAGAAAATATTTAAAGAACAAAAGGTTGCCAATCAATCAACTAAGAGAATATTACATGCTTTGAATATGAATAAGAAATAAAAGATAGAGAATATTATGAAAAATTCTTGAAAAATACACAAGTTTCTCACAAAAATAACAGATTACGGTGCTTATAACTTGTAATGATATCGACAATCATAAAAAATGAAACCTAAACACTAAAATCGATTACAATGAGAGAAAACTAGACGAAGAGATCAAAAAGTTGCAAAAATATTATAGTGCTACAATTGGTGCCTTGTATCTTCCAATAAACTAAAAGTAAAAGAACTGCCTATTTATATTAGTGTTTGCCTTGTATTTTAGTATTGACTATATCAATTTGTTTAGGTGTTTGATTATCTTCGAGTTTATTAGGCATTGAAACGATATTTCGATATCGAAATATCGTTTTCAATAAACGCTCATACTTGCTCGGTTTCATACAAAATATAAATTTATTAATAGGTGTTAGACATTGAATCTAGAAATATGTACATAAAAGTGAGTCAAATTTAAATCAACCGATTATCTTTAATAATTGTGTTTAAACATCGTATTATACATTTAATTGGAATAAGAGATTTAGTTATCATTTCCTCATATTAGCCCATCACTTAAAGTTATTTTGGAAAATGAAATTTAGTTACCATTAATTTTGTAAAATTCGTTTTCGTACATGTTTAGTTTATGTTTTTAAAAAATGATTATCTTTTATTGATGTTTGGTTTGAAAACATATTTAAACGATTTTAATTTTTTGGTTGTCTATTTTAATCAGTTATATCTAGTAAATACATGAATAAATAGCTCAACAAAACACATGAACTACTTTAATCATGTTATATGACCTTGTGCCCTTAGCCCAAATATGTTTTCCTTTGTGAAGCCTCTCACAGTGCTTACGTAATGATATATATTGGCACACTAGCATAGGTTAAACTTTCAAGGATCGACCTAACAAACAAGCTCTAAACACAAACAATAAATTGTGTACTGATGTCACCGAGCTTAGGGAGCTATTTGCTCAACACTCAGTGTATGTACATATATATCGATGTTACTACAAACCGTTTAGGTGTAGGCATATACAGACTTCTTTGGTCCCATGTATGCATGCTAAGTAGGAAAAGTGCACATTAAATAAAGTTGGTGGAGGTCATTGCCAGCAGCTATGGCAACTCATCCACACCTATCGCCAAAAGTTAAAAACCCTCCCACAATAGGCTTGCACTATGATATGAGTCATTCTCTCTACGAAACACAAACTAGACCTCGCTTGACACTACAAGAATTCAAAGAAAATATGTCAGGCAATCATGATCGACATCTTATTAAAAATGTTGTCGCGCAACTATTAATTGACATCTGTCCCAGTGACATCAAAAAGGACTGATGATGGACGCTTAAGATGTCATTCTTGGTCATTGCTCATCTTCGATGTCATAATTAGACACCATGCCACCTTATATCATCAATGAAAATCAACGCGAACCAATATTATTTATGTTTAATGACGATCTTTTTTTTACCAATAACCTAATATGATCGATGACTAGTTTTATTGTCTATAATTGGAAGTTAATTACAATGATGGGCGTATAAAGCTTGTCGTTGTTGTTTTTTATGATGAGCAACGCTTGTCATTGTCGTTTTATGATGGCGGACATCGCCCACATTATTAATCTTTAAAACTTTCATTAGCCCGTCATTAAATGCACCTGCCATTAAAAACCAGCTTCAATATTAAAAAAAAAATAAAGCATTTCGGAGACAATTGTTGTTAGTAACCATATAAAAATTCAATTTACTTGTGTAATATATATATATATATATATATATATATATATAACACACTTAAATGTTTTATTCAGGCAACCCACATTTAATGAACACTTAGGGAAGTAAATAAAAATGCAAAGCTTTAAGAACACTCACCAAAGAAAATAAAATGCGAAGAGAACTTTAAATAACACTTAGTGCAAAGAAATTTTGAACACTTTGAAGGTATTTGAATGTTGAATTGTAGAGTGGTTATTTTGAATGATTTTAAATGAAGAAATTTGAGTTTTCGTAAGTTTGGGTGTAGTTATTTGTAGAGGAATTACAGCTTGTAGCACACTTGGATGACGGTTTTTGCAAAGGGATTGTTGACAGTAGTTCGTTTGGATGTGATTATAAATGAGTAATTATTTTGAGAGATTAAAAAACAATGAATAGAAATGAGTAGTTAGAAATGAGGTATTATTTTAAATTGCTAGAAACAAGTGAATTAAAAATGAATGATTATTTTAAGTCATTAGAAAATGAGTGATTATTTAGAGTGATTGCAATAAATCGTTTTAAAGTGATTGTTCGAAGAGGAATTATGAAAACTCATTTATAATAACTAGTTAATGACGTCAAACAAACATGTACTTGAAGATTAAAACTTTAGGACTAAATAATTGGCATATTAAATTATAGACTATGATCTTAGATATCATAATGTATCTATTCCCATGTTTAATATATATATATATATATATATATATATATATATATATATATACATAATGGCTTGTGAAAATCTTGATCCAAAACAATTTGGGACATTATGTTTTAATTTATACAAGAATATGCATTTTCAATACACTCCAATTAAAAGGAAAAAGTTGCATTGAGAGGAAGTAAATATTGAACTTGAATACTAAGAACAATATATTATCTAAAGAACTAATATACATACATGACAAATTAGAATACATAGGTTAACAAAGAAAAAAAGACAAAAAGTTAAAAACATTAGAAGGAAGAACAAAAGACATATATACACACAAACTATTCACATATTGGACTTTGGTTGGTTGGGTTGAATAGTGACGGTTTGGCGTTCAGTTTCTAAAACACGATTTCGATAAACCTTATCGATATAATCTCTAGCCTTTCTATCGATACCAGGTTCAGCAACCCAACGATGAGCTCTGTCCTCATCGCTCGGCCACACCTTGCACAATCTCGGCATCTCATCGCAACAACCATCGTGGTTGTGTTGATCCTTTTTTCTATCCCTTTTGGATCTGAAAAGGCTAAATATCGAGAAGGAAGAGCGAGTTTTTTTGTGTTGGTTGTTGCTTCTCATTGTGTTAATTAGATGCAAAAATGTGAGTATGGGTTTGAAGATTTTGGGTGATTTAGATACTTAATTTATAGTAGAAGAAAATGGCATCAAATGAAATGAAAACTCTTGGGGGAACAAAGTAAGAATATTTAGATGCATGCTAGGTGAAACAACTTACAAAGAAACATAAATGTTAGTGTGTAGGGTAATAATTCAAACACTTTTAATTTCCTCCATTACTTCATAAAGACAATTTTGCCTAAAAGAATCATTTGCTAGGTCTTTGAATAATTCCACCTTGCTTTACTTCTCTCTCTCTTTCTAAAAGTTGTTGGGGTGCAATTCAACCATCTTTGATGTATACATAAATATAAGAATATATTTACATTATTAATTATATATATAATGTTAAAGATTTAACATAATAATATGTTTAATTAAATTAATATTCAATATAAATATAAAATTCTAAATTGAAGGCTATGAGTTGAATTATTGATTGAAGATTATCAAACCGAATTGATTTAATCGAGAGCATTTTGGTT
Organism: Cyclanthera cordifolia; assembly: GCA_037832605.1. Classification (NCBI taxonomy): domain Eukaryota; kingdom Viridiplantae; phylum Streptophyta; class Magnoliopsida; order Cucurbitales; family Cucurbitaceae; genus Cyclanthera; species Cyclanthera cordifolia. The sequence goes on along the minus strand of JBBMEG010080422.1, from coordinate 2,736 downwards.
ACTTTACATGGGTTGATCCAAACTTTTGGTATACAAGAAATATTTTCAGAATTTTGCTATATATGAAATTTTGCATATATAGTCATCAATCAGTAATAATACACGTATGTTTAAAAAAAGTTTCTCGAAAGGATACTAATTATATATGAGAAAAGCACGCAAAAAACATGCAAGCGATACAAGAAATTCTTTCAATTTAATACGATACAAGAGTTATACTAAATCTTGGTAAGTTAGACATCAATCTTTATTTGCTCATAAAGATTGACATACCTTTACTCCTAGCACATCAAATGCTAGTTTGTTGAGTAACTATTCACTTTAAATAAGGCACAAAGCACATCAATTCCTTGCACATTTCTAATAGGTGACCCACTATTGTTAATACTTAGCCAAATCTCAACAAAGACAATTTTTTTTTTTTTTTTTCATTTCAACAACGAACGAGGATATGTTAAAAAAAAAAAGTTGAGGTGAACAGATTTAACGTTCTTGGTCATGGACATACATGCGTATTGGTTGATTTATTGCTCTTGTTTGCGATGGTAGTCATAGTTTTATTCAAGCTATTCGAAGGAATAGTCCCAAATTTATTGCTTCAATTCTAAAATAAGATTCAATGGATTATAAGTATAAGATTTTGCTTGTTTTGAGTTTCCCACTATATAAAAGCGGAAAATTGTATTGGATGAATTATTTTTTCACGAAACAATTACAAATATTGAAATTTTTTAAAATATTTGTTTATATAGTAGTCATTAATATATTTTAATACTGTATTATAAGAAAGTGCGTACGTAATCATACTCTTAATACAATCATACTGTAATTATAATTATTTTCTAGATTTAACTAGTTTTGAAAGTTTTTCAATAAAAGAAAAGGAGACTTCTTGATATTTATAAATATATACGAGATTCGCTTCAACAACATTTTGCCTGCATTTTGATACGTCGTTTCACGAGACATCACATTCGTAACGATCCCCCTTTTCTACTCCTTATACATTGAAAAAAGGTTTAAGATTGTGAAGGAAGAGTGGGACCTTTATTGCCTACCTCCCATAGTGTAGAGAGAAAGAAATTAAAAAGGTGAAAGATAAATTCAATAGTTTTGATGGTTTGAAAAGGAGAGGTGAGTGAGGATACTCTTTCTACACTTAGAAAAAAAAAAAGGGGCATAAGTTGAAAGGAGAAATTTGTAGAGCAAATGAAAGAATCTATATATAGTAGTGAAACATAAAATGTTAAGTTTGTGGAGTAACTATTCACAAACTTTTTGTTTCCTCCATTGCTTTAAGCCCATATGTTGACTAAAGAATCTTTTGCCTAAGACATTGAATAATAATTCCACCTTTTTTTTTTTTTACAAGTTATGAGGGTGAATATGTAATTCACCATTTGTCATTATAAATTTGTGGTATAAATAATGGTGTTTAATTTAGAAAAATATAATATAATAGGTTTAGCTTTGTATAAAATAAATAATGATTAAGATATTTTTCATGAATAATAATAATAAAAAAAATGAATTGGATATCATCTATTGTCTCTTCTTAGTTTCAATTTAGAAGGTTGTAACTATCATGAAAGAGTTTCTCTATCTTATTACTTCTGTGTTATTGCAACTCTTATCTGTATGAACACGTTTGTTGAAGAAGTTGTCAAGTCTCATTTGAAGCTTTCTTCACCGACATTCGTGGAGGAGACCACCGTAGATGAAGCTTGCGAGGTGATGTTGTTCATGGAAGAGACAACATCAAGATGATGACAAACGTTTTTTGTATTTTAGAATTGAACCTTCCTTTTCTCTTCGAAGCGACTTCGAAATGGTGGAAGACGAAGTTTTTTTTTTTTATCTTGCATCCATGTAGAAGGAAGGTTGAACGATAATTTTAATTTTATTTTGTATTAAATAGGAGTTTTAGAGTCTTTTAATAATTAAAATTTTCCTATTTTCTAAATGTTTGAATATTTGGCTATCTTTTTAATTAATTAGTTTATTAATTGTGGATAGTCTTCCTAAACCCTCGTTAATTAAAGGGGTTTAGTTGCTAAAATAAACTCAACGAGAGGAAAAAGAAATAAATTTCATTTAAACTCTATACCTCATTACCATAGAACTAGAGTTACAAATAGTTATATCATAGATATAACCGTTACATGCAAGTCAATTCTTCACATAACACAAACATAACTTCATTCATTTTACCTTTTTTTAACCATGGTTGTAAAGTTAATTCAAACCAATTGGACCAATTTTTTTTCTTATCGATCAAGGGAATCTTGCCGAGTTCTTACGCTTTCATGTTTACACCTCAGTACAACGAAACATATTAGACTTCAATTATATCATATCAATATATTCAAGCTTCAACCACTTCTCCATTGAATAAACAAACAAAAGAATCGACAGTACAACAATAGAACAAATTAAACAAACACTATTGGATGATGTGCAATATATACTTACCAACTTACTGATAATGTATCTTGTACATACTTCCACGCACATATAAAGATAAAGAGAAATACTTCCCTACATATTAATGTATAGAGGAACTCTACTTATGCACATATATATGACACCAGTCACGAAAACTTTTTTTTTTTTTTTTTTGTCAATTTTTATTTAAAAAAATTTATATGATACCAAATAATGTCACCTATGTACATGTAATATTAATTCGTAAAGAAGTATTTCTTTCATTAATCAAACCATCTATATATATATATA
>JBBMEG010080421.1:0-11597 GCA_037832605.1 Cyclanthera cordifolia | reverse complement strand
CATATGCATCATTGATATCTTGTTTCTGCATACTTTTCTATTGTACTCATGCTTGTACTGATCTCAAGTTAGGGATCTTTACTGGGTTTTGCGACTCATCCTTTCCATTGTGGACTTCCTCCAGGTACTTTAACCAGGATGATGATCAGGCTGCTGCATTGACTATGTGAATCGCTGCGTTAGAGCCTAGAATAAATTCTTGCATATTTTAAATTCCGTATTTTTTTTAATGATTAAGATGTTCATAGTTCATTAAATATTTTCGGGATCCCACTGCATAACCGTTTTCATTAAATGGATTTATCTGTTAAAAATCCATTTTATAACTGATTTTCATGCATTGGTGTTGAGTAAGGCCTTGGGTTTTATTCTTTGAAAACTCGGGTCGTTACATGCACTCTGTTGTTCACTGATCACATAAGGAAGGACTTGTTTCAGTCTGTTTGCTAGAGTCTTCATGAGGATTTTGTATACCACATTGCACAGGCTGATTGGTCTAAATTCATTGGCCATCTGGGGTTGTTGAACCTTTGGGATAAGAGCAATATTCGTTTTATTCAAAGACTGTACTGATTGTCGGCCCCTTAGAATTGAAAGACACGTTTAAGTCACTGAATTTTGAACAATGTCCCAATACTTCTGAAAGAAAATTACAGGGAGACCATCTGGGCCTAGGGCTTTCGTCGGGTGCATCTGAAACACTGCAGCTCGAATCTCTTCTTCCTCAAAAGGCTTCGATAGCATTTCCTTCATCTTAGGAGACAATGACCTTTTTATAACTTTTACTTCTTTATTCATAAGGTCCATATCTGGTTCAGAGGAGGTGAACAATGTTTGAAAATACTCAAGGAAACTTTCAGAAATGCAGTTCTCATCATATACCAAATCCCCTCCCTTCCTCTAATCTGATGTATATGATTATGTTTCTTTTTTAGGGTTGCTTTTTTGTGGAACCATTTTGAGTTTCAGTCTCTCCACTTTAGCCATTCCTCCCTTGATTATTGATTCTAATACATCTCCAACTTGTTGTTTACAATGAATTGCTCTCTCTCCACGGCTGTCACCTGTTGAAATCAACGTGTTGTGGATAGTCCATCAAGGCATTTAGCTGAGATTGTAACCGGTGACTGTCCTCCAAAAAATCAATATTCTTTTTCCTTCCCCACGGTTGTAGTCTATTCTGCATAATCTTTATATTTGAGCTTAACTGATGCACTTCCCCACTCCCCACTTGCCTCCAAGAATTTTGGATAATTACCAAACAGCTGTTATCTATTTTCCAGTGTTCCTCAAATCTGAAGGAATGTTTACTCCCTCTCGAAATATTTCGTGTTGTATCCATTATAGACAGTGAAATTGTTCTATGATCGAATCCTATCCAATCCAAATGCTTCACACTTACACCTGCAAACATAGAAGAAAAATTCTGGTTTGTGATAAAGCGATCTAACCTCTTGAAGATAGGTACATTTTTTGTGCATTTGTTCGTCCATGTGAATGGTGATCCTTGAAAACCCAAATCACATAAACCCAAGTCATTCATCATCGATACAAAGTCCTTCATACTCTTCGTTTGACGTTGAGATCCACCCTGTTTCTCCCGTGGCCATAAACATTCATTGAAATCACAACCCAACAGCCTAGGAGAATGGTCATTATTATGCAGCCTTTTAATTAGTTCAAAAGTCAAACATTTGTTCTTTGTCTCTAGGCAACCATAAATTCCAGTGCCATATAAATCTGTTCCATTCCATTCTACAGTTAATGTGATTTTTTTAAAATGACCTGATAGAGACATTACAAGCATCATTCCATAAGACACTCAAACGTCCACTCCTGCCTTCGCTGAGTGCTATATAACAATTTGTAAAAGAGATAGTATGTTTTAGATCCTCCATCTTTTGCGTCGAACACTTTGTTTCTGATAAGAACACCACATAGGGATGACACATTCTGATGATGTGTCGAAGCTTTTGGACCGGTAAGGAACTCCCCATTCCCCTAGTGTTCCAGCAAAAGATTTTCATAATCCTCGGCGAGGCTGCTAGACAGCCTTCACCGAAATGACAGTTGGTTTCTTCATATTTACAGTTCTTTGTTTTTCCCCTCCTCTCTTCATCACTCTCGTTCTCTTCTATCTTTCGCTTTCCCTTATTTAATGGTATGTCATATCCCCCCATCTTAGTAGTCACGGTGGCAAGCTCCTCATGTGGCTGTTGGGAATCTGCATTGCAAAAATCAGTAACCATATCCAGTTCTCCCTTCTATTTTTCTAGCTCAGTAGTCAGCTCCTTGCTCCACCCAACTCCCACGTCCATTTCTGCTCCTAGTTCTCCAAGCTGCTCAATGGCTGCTATTTGTGTGTGGTGTTTCTCTTCCCCGACTAGCATTATTTCCATGGGAACAACAACCGATTCACTATTTTCATTTCTGACTTGCTGTTTCTTCTAGGTTTCAACATCACTCATAGTTGGCTTTTCCCTACCCATAACATATCTGCCCCCCGTTTGTTTATTCCACCCTCTTCTTCCTCTCTTTCCATGTTGTTTCTATATCTCGTTCATCTGCTCCCTTCTTTATCCAGTTAGTAGTAGCTCTTAGCCAGTTTCCATATTGACGAGAGCCTACCTCCCCCCTACCAATAGTGCTTGCACAAGCCTTTGAGGAGTGTCCAATTATGCCACATGAGAAACAAAAATCAGGTAAACGCTCATATTGGAATGGACACCAGACAAACGACTCGGCTCCCCTGTTTAGTTTTACCCCACGGGTAAGTGACTTTGTTATATTCACCACCACTCTCTTTCTTGTCACCGGCCCCATATGACCATCATCATCAGCCTCAATATAAGTAATGCTTGCAAAAACGAATCCTATCCTTATCGCCATTTCCTTTCTCATACAATAGAACGGGATATTGTGTACGTGGATCCAAAATTCAGTTAGATAGAAATTAAGAGTCCGAACCTGGTCATCTGGATTTGGCGAGACCATAACCAATAAAGCTTTTCGTAAGTCTATGGACCTTCAGCTAGAACACGTCGTTTTTCCTCCTCGGACCGAAACATTGCATAAAAGAAATTATCCTCCACCATCTCCAGTTTTGTTGCTGAATTACATCTCCACACTGACTTCATAACAGCCCGGAATGATTCAAAATGGATCCGTTTAGACGACATCACCTTGATCATTGCACTACATTCCAAACTCGTTATCGACCAGTTATGCTCCTCATCCCCAGGTACTGCCACAACAATCTCCTCCTCAGTCAATTCAAACTGCTTACAACGTTCAACTTGCTCTTCCATTATGCAAAAATTGTCCACCAAAATAAGAAGAAGCCCTCACACACACACAAATTGCAACGTGAACTGGCCGTTCTACTCCATAAACCACCGTCGCAAAACTCAGTCGATAACCGTAATTTCCACTAGACGTCGGCACACCAAAAACTGTTACTTCGTGCAGTCCCCCACCTATAGAGGAAAAGCTCCCACGATGAAGAGAAAAAAAATGTTATCTAATAGTTCTTTATGTTTGTTTCTTTCTAAAAAAACAAAAAAGAAATTCAATTACATATATACAATTGTAATTTGAAAATAATAAAATTAAAATGAGAATTAAAAATATAAACGAAAAAAATAAAACGAAAAGAAACGGAAAAGGAAAGAAACAAAAAAATAGAAGAAAATAAAGTAAACGAAATCAAACGAACAAGGAAAGAAGAAAAAAAAAAAGAAATGAAAAAAAGAAAAAGAAAAACGTGTAATTAAAATTAAAAAAAAATCAAACAAAAAAAAAAATAGTAATTTAAACTACAGTTTAATATAATCAGCTCATTAAGTCAAAGCAAAAAAAAAAAAAAAAAAAAATCAGCTCATTATTTTTCTATGATGGCGGGTAGTAAAAGCAAAAAATCGTTGTTAAAATAAGAAAATAGTTAATTACATATAATAATGAATGTTTGATATTATTATTTTTGGTTTTTTTAGTTGACAGATATTTAGAGGATAAGTATTCCATCTCCCTCACCAATGGCCTATAAATAGCTAATCATCCATAACCTTACATTCAAACTCAAACGCCTTTCATTCTTTTTTCTACATATAAAAATATATCATTCAACTCTTTGATTTTAAACCATCTTTCAAACAATAATAGTGTCTCAAGATACAAGTTCGGGGTCGGTACTGGCGGCAGCACCCCAAGTAGCTGTGGCCATCTGTTTGTTGAAAGAAAAATCTGTTCTAATGGGACGACGACTCGTGTCCATTGGCAACACCAAATACTCTCTCCCAAGTGGCCATCTTGAATTTGGTTTGTTGTTTTTTTTTTTTTTTTTTTTTTTGAATCATTCATTAATCCAAAAGTTTAGCTATGAGTTTTCGTTCGAATTTTTTTGGGAAGAATTTTGAAGAATGTGCTATGAGAGAGATGAAAGAAGAGACGGGTCTAGATGTGGAGAAGGTCAAGTTTCTTAAAGTGACGAATAATTTGTTTTTGGATCAACCAAGGCCGGCTCATTATGCGGTCGTGTTCGTGCGGACGGTTTTGGCCGACCCGAAGCAAACTCTGCAGAATCTCGAGCCTGAAAAGTGTGATCGGTCAATGTATTATATATATATATCAATTTATTTTCTAACAATTTTCCACATGATTCTATAATTGATTCTTGATATATGTTTAATATAAAACAGAAACAACTAATTAAGAAACATGAAACTATACACTAAAAAAAAAACCCTAAAATTATTTAAATGAAATATTATAAATAAAAATAATTATATGCTGATTAATATATCTTGTTTGTATGCAAGATATTTTGTGAGCAAAAAAGTATATGCTAATGATATATATATTACTAAATGGTAATAATTTATAAATTTGAAATAACATACTTATATATCTAAGAGTATCATTTTTACATATTTATCTACGATAATTTAAAAATACATATAAATTTACAATTATTTAGCTTAAAAAAACTTATGAATTGGTTAAGGTAGAGAAGATTTCTTATAAATTAATTTCTATAAATAACACACTTTCAAAATAAAATAAAAATACATACGAATAATAGTTATAAAATTACAATAAAAAGACAATAATGAAATAAAATTTTTAATATACATTGCATTCTCATGTCCACCAAATAATTTCTCAAACAAATATTATTCCTTAACTTTATAAACACAGTTGGAGTTGTAAGATTGCTTGCCAAATTTGAAATATTGATTCATCACATGCAATTTGTTGCAATCCATCCTTTTGAAAGATAAGTTTGAAGATTTTAGAACATTTGAGAGGAATGAATATAGTAAACAAAACTGAAAAAGGAAAGGCAACTTTTTAGAAAACTCAGGAGAAAAAAACCTCATTTTATAATAGAAGATGAGAGTCGTTATAAAACCATTTAAATTCTAAAACCTATAAAACTTATTTATCAATTATAATTATAATTATTAAAAATTGTTTAATTTTTTTTTTTTTTGACATTCTAATGAACATTTTACATGTATTTATTATTTATTATTAATATTAATTATATTCTATAAATATTATTATTATATATCAAATGTATCAATCCAACGTAGAATTTGAAGTCTTTCAAGAATGTAGAATAGGAAGATCCTTTCAAAATTATGAACCAATCTAGCATAGAATCTGAATATTTTTCAAAATTTTCATATTAATATTCTAAAATAGTATTTAGTATTTAATAGTATTAATCAAATTTGTTGGTGAATTTTTTTAAAATGTCAAAATGGATTGCCACTTAACCATCTTGATTAAGTACTAGTTTGATTATCAAATCCTAGTAGTGCAGGTGCTCTAAGGTGAACTACAATGGAGATCGTAATTTGTAAAACAAGCCCAGGTTTTCACTTTTATTTTTATATGATATCATAGAAATAGATTGTGAATATTAATTTGTGGAGTATGAACTTGTTAAAAATAGAGTTAAATGTTCTTTTTTTAAGTTAATGTGTGAACTAGCAAACACCCGTGGCAGATGTGGAGGTTGTACACATATTCTGTTAATAAATAATATGCATGTGATTTATTACCGTTTAGTTGAGAAGTAATCCATGAAGGACGAGGGTGTTACACACATATTATTTTATCTCAAGTTTATTTCGTATTTTGAATACGGAATTAATAATTTAAAAATGTCAAAGTCTAATACTTTATGTTGTAGGCCAAAAATATCCCGAGAGACTCGGAAGAGGTTGGGACCCATCGAAGTACAAACGAGCCAACGCCGACCCCCCGGGGGTCGGCCAAATGGAGGCCTTGACCCCCAGCGGGTCGGCCACGCCTTTTGCCGACCCCCGAGGGTCGACCAAGCAAGTCCGGCTCCCTTGGGAGTCGGCCAAGGAAGGCCCTGACCCCCAAGGTTGGCCCTTGCAGCCTCACCCTTTTCGGGTCTGGCAAGGAGTAGGTTAGTCCGAGTGGGCTGGCCGTGGAGATCAGGACTCTTAGAAGAGTCGACCGAGTCCAAGTAACGTTTGGAGGCGCTGCACCTCGTGGCGTTGCCCGTTACAACGAGTAGGTCAATCCGAGTGGATTGGCCGTGGAGGTCAGGACTCTTCGAAGAGTCGACCAAGTCCAAGTAACGTTTGAAGGCGCTACACCCCGTGGCGTCGCCCGTTACTACAAGTAGGTCAATCTGAGTGGATTGGCCGTGGAGGTCAAGACTCTCTGAAGATCCGACTGAGTCCAAGTAACGTATGGAGGTGTTGCACCCCGTAGCGTCGTCCGCTACAACGAGTTGGTCAGCTCAAGTGGGTTGGCCGTGGAGGTCAGGACTCTCCGAAGAGTTGACCGAGTCCAAAGTCAAGACCTTTACACCTTCAAAGAGTAACGATCAGGAGTTACGCCGGTATTCATACCCGGCTTAATGATGGCCGTTTCTAACGGCCGGTCATTATATTATCATGAGTGAGCTGCAGCGGTTACAAGACCGACTGCTATAAAAGTAAAGTCATTTTTCAGTCAATGGAGGGATTCTAAGCTAAGTATTCTTGCGCCATTATAAAGTCTTATAAATTATTCTCCGAAATTTCTTACTAACTTAGGCATTAGAGGCGATGTGGCTCACACCACATCGGTATGTCCTGATTTTCAATTTTTTGCAGTTCTTTTTGTCCTCAGTTAAAAAAAATCTTATTGTAAATATCCGTTGACGATTTTTTGGCATCAACAGTTGGCGCCGTGTGTGGGGACGAGATAGTGTTCTACCTAATAAAAAGCTAATTTCCAAACACATTTCCCTGCAAAATTTTCGAATGTTGAGAACGGCCACCACGGTGTCGATGAAGAATCGGACGTCGAGCGCTCCGAGGAGGATTGCCTCCAGAGGACATGACGTCGTTCATGTTGAAAACCACCCGGATCCTGTGGGTGCCGTAGATAGGCAAGAACCGTAGCGTGCCGATCCAAAGTTTACTACTTTGGAGGAACAAGTGAAAATGGAAGAAAGTTTTAGCCGCCTGGCAGAGTTGCTCCGGTAACCTCCTCTGTCTCAGATAACTGACGCTGGAAATCAACAGGCGCAGCAGGAGGCAGCGCGGCGACAATCAACCAAGAAAAAGGCTGCGACGGAGAAGATAGCTCTGTTAGTCCGAGACCCTGCCAAAGGGAAAGCCCCAACCACGGAGGCGCCGAAAAATGCTCATTCCCAACACCAAATACCGATCGAACGACTTCAACTGGGCGGTAATGGTCGGAGGAAGGAACATTAGGTCTACAAGAGGATCAGATCCAAAAAGGTAGAGTCTTTTCGAATGCAGTCAATTCGAAGTAGCCAGCCAATGAGTACCACGCGAGGGTCATCCACTCCACATCCCCCGAAAACTCCAAGTGCCCGGACGGTGGGATCAGACTTGGGAGCGGATCTCATGGATGTGCTCAACCAACGCTGAAGAGAGGCAGGATGTGACGGAGCCGAGGCATAACCTTGGCTGGCCCAACTTCGTCTCCTCCAAGACCAGTTAGGGAGCATGAAGAAGGCGCTGGACCAAGACATACTGGACCTGGACAGCTTGGTCGACCAAGTCGACCCTCCCTTCACCAACGAGATCATGAAGGAGTCCGTCCCAGTGAAATTCAAGCTCCCTGTAATTAAGGAGTATAATGGATCTACGGATCCTACAGAGCACCTGGATTCCTATCGGGCATGGATGGTACTCCATGGAGTCCGAGAGGAGATCAAGTGCATGGCATTTTCGTTCATGCTCACGGGACTAGCTCGAAGATGGTTAAGGAAGCTCAAGCGTAAGTCCCTTGCCTCATTCAGAGAGCTAGCCAGAGCCTTCGTCACCCAATTCATGGGAAGGCAAGATCAGAAGAAACTGTTCACCCATTTGCTGACCATGAGGCAAAGGAGTCATGAGACTCTTCAAGAGTACATTACCCGCATTAATAACGAGGCGCTGCAAGTTGAAGGGTACTCTGACAGCATGACTCTCGCAGCAGTCATGGCCAGACTCAGGGATGAAAAATTCCTGTGGTCGCTGGGGAAAAAGGCTCCACTCACTTATGCTGAGTTGCTCACGAGAGTGCAAAAGTACATGAGTGCAGGGGAGCTAGTCAACTCCAGAGGAGGCACAGAAGGAAGGCGCTCCATTCAAGAGCGCGAGAAGTCAGACAGCCGTTGCGAAGCTGACTACAAGGAATCACGAAAACGAAGAGCGGAAGAGCGCCCAGTGAAGAAAGAGAAGATCAAACGACGGGGGTACCTCCTAGCCGGTTCGAGAAGTACACTCCCATTGTAATTCCTGTATAGTATATCTTGATGGAGATTCAAGATAAAGAGGAGCAAAAGTGGCATAGTCGAATTAAGGTAGGATCCAATAAAAGGAATAGAGCCAAATACTGCCTATTTTATAGGGATCACGACCACGCCACCTCGGACTGCTACGACCTGAAGAAGTCCATAGAGTCCCTCATCTGAAGAGGATGACTGGACAAGTACGTTGGATAGGGTGAAAAAACGTATGAGTCCCGTAGCAGCAAAAGGGGAGGCAAAAAGTCACCACCGCCGTCAGAGATCAGAACCATCATCGGAGGGCCGACTGGAGGAGAGTCCAACCGAAGTCGGAAGGACAAATGAGGCAAGCTAGGGGCGCACTAAGGGAGGAAAAAGTGTGCATAATGGAAGTAGTGGACGAGCAACTGAGCTTTAGTGCTGCTGAGGCTGGAGCACTGCACTATCTGCACAACGACGCCTTAGTAGTGTCCTTGACTGTATCTAACATCTGCGTTAGAAGGATCCTTATCGACGGAGGCAGTTTGGTGAATGTGCTGGCGCTAAAAGCTTACGACGCCATGAAGCTGGGATGGGAAAGGCTCAAGCCGAACTCGATGCCCCTAGTCAGGTTTGACGGGAGCACTTTGGGATCTGAAGGATCTAAACGAGCTTTCAGTAACCTTTGGCGAAGGGTACAACATAGTCCTACACTTCGTCAATTTCTTAGTGGTGAAAGACAACTACACCTACAACGCAATACTCGAAAGACCCACGATTCATTGGCTAAGGGCGGTCGCGTCAACTTACCACCAGGTGATAAAGTTTCCTACTCCTATGGGGGTGGGGCAAGTCAGAGGAGAACAACTATCCTCGAGGAAATGCTACCACACAGCCTTACGGGACGTGGTAAAGGGTCCCTGAAGTAAAAGACTGTTGAAAGAGGATTGGTTCCAAGTGAAGCTGTCTAAGGAACAACACTTGTAGGGGTACAAGTCAAGCGAGTACCCAGGTCCCAAAGCGCCAAGGCGTTGATTTGGAAAAGTCAAAGGCCGCCTACGAAGCTAAGGCGGATAAGACCGTGTTGGTAAAGATTCTAGACGAGTCTAGCATCCCCGCCAAGCTGTTACACGAAGTTAGCGAGGCAACCTCAACTCGCCAACAACCTAGATGACCCCCTTCCTTTAATACTTAGGGGAGGGGAAGTTCCCAAACGACAAAAATGATGCCCGACGATTTAAGTTCTACACTTTTCAAGAAGTGCACGAAGGCGTCTATGGCAATCATGAAGGGGCAATGTCCCTAGCCAAGCAGTTAGTCAGGCAAGACTACTTTTGGCCAACCATGGCCAAAGACTCCGAGAAGTATACTCGGGCATGCGACAACTGCTAGAGGTTTGCTGCCATCTAGAGGCAGCCGCCCAAGGTCCTAGCTAGCAAGTGATGTGGAAGTACCGCACTACACCCAGGACGTCAACAGGAAAAACCTCCTACTCGTTAGCCTTTGAGGCGGAAGTCCGAAAGTCAGCCAATGCGACCTCAATAACAACCTGAGTATCACGAGTTTAGGCCAAGTCCAACTTGAATTGATCGATGCTAGAAGATCAAGAGGAGCGCGTATGGCGCAAGTCCTCTCGAAGGTACCAAGAAGTAGACGCAAGGCGCAGAAAGGCCTGTCATCCAAAAGCTACAACAAAGCGGGCAGTCCTCCGAAGTAAGGTCCACCATGCGAGTGGTGGAAGTCCTAAAAGCAGAGGAAGGAGAACCCGACCACTAAAGGAGCCTGCAGGCTGTGGACTCCAAAAAATACGGTTCAAGTGTTGGAAGCCACCTACGACTAACAAGGCCTTATGCCAAGCCTTCTTTTGAAAAGAGGAGGCTAAGATGGTGGGACTCATCTCGTAATTAGACGAAGGGTCCATAAGAGCCAAAGTAAAAGATTATCTGCGAATAACAAATTAGGAAAAAAGGCAAGTCCCTGCCAAGGGAGCCTAAGGAACCTTCAAGTTTGAAAAGGCGCTTAAAAATGGGCAAGTCCCTGTAAGGGGAGCCTAAGTAGCCTAGAAGTTCGAAAAGGTACTTGAAAATGGGCAAGTCCCTGAAATGGAGCCTAAGTAGCCTAAAAGTTCGAATGAGTGCTTTAACGGGCAAGTCTTTGAAAAAAGAGCCTACTTGGCCGAAATGTTAGCATCTAAAAAAGAGAACCTTCTTAACAACCAACTACTCTTTAAATTCCAGCAACAAATGACAAATGAAGAGAGAGGGTAATGTTGTAGGCCAAAAATATCCCGAAAGACTCGAAAGAGGTTGGGACCACCCAAAGGACAAACGAGCCAACGCCAACCCCCTGAGATTGGCCAAAAGGAGGCCTTGACCCTTAGGGGGTCGGCCACGCCATTGCCGATCCCCCGGGGGTAGGCCACGACATTACTGACCCCCAGGAGGTCGGCCACGCAATTTTCAAGCCCCCGGGGGTCTGCCACGCTTATTACCGACCCCCCGAGGGTCGGCCAAGCAAGTCCAGCTCCTCTAGGAGTCGGCCAAGGAAGGCCTTGACCCCTCGAGGTAAGCCCTTGCAACCTCACCCTTCTCGGGTCCGACAACGAGTAGGTTAGTTCGAGTGGGCTGGCCGTGGAGGTCAGGACTGTTTGAAGAGTCCAGCGAGTCCAAGTAACGTTTGGAGGCGATGCACCCCGTGGCATCGTCCGTTACAATGAGTAGGTTAAACCCAGTGGATTGGTCGTGGAGGTCAGGACTCTCCGAAGAGTCGATCGAGTCCAAGTAACGTTTGGAGGCGCTACACCCCGTGGCGTCGCCCGTTACAACGAGTAGGTCAATCCGAGTGGATT